>JBAMBJ010002135.1:0-49906 GCA_037043495.1 Drosophila recens
AAATTTCAATAATCATTATTTGCGGTTCCAGCTTATAACATTTATAAAGTCAGACTTGATGTATTTAAAACTTTCTTTAATATCACTGGCAAATTTAAAACCTCTTGCATTACAATTTGAATATTCAGGCACTACAACTTGGACTTCGGTTTGTTGGCTTGCGGGTCTTTATCGAGAACATCTTGCATTTCCAGGAAGGCGGCCTCTAGTGCCTTGGCAAACTTGTCCGAATTGGTCTCAGAATTGTAAGTCCACGATGAGATGGCCACAATAATATCCTGATCACGTGGGTTATAGCAAGCGGCATAGCCATCATCAGTTGCGGGACCGTAGCCCATGAAGGCATCGTATGTGGTGGCCACCTGAGATGTGGAGACGCGGAAGTGCATGGACTTGGTATAGCCAGGCGAGGAATAGAACTCTGGTATGGGCAAGTTGTTCTCCTGCGCCATCAGCTTGAGGCCTAGCAGATGACGATCGACGCCAAGACCCTGCAGTGCAAGTCTCGCGTATTTCTGATGACCAACGACTGCCTCACGCAACAGGCAAGCCTTCTCCTCGACAGACGCCGTTCCACCTGTCATGGCCTTGCAGAAGGCCAGCGATTCATTTGAGCAGGAGCGTATGGTCTCCGTGCGTCCGTTTTCAAAGATACGCAAATGTGCGGATTCATATTGAGCACCAGGCACCTTGTGCATTCTGTAAGTACATAAAACATTAGTCTTTTTAATAGATACTGGTTTGAATTTAGTTGCTACTTGTGGAAGGCCAACTGCAGTGCCATTTGGACAAAGCTATCGGGTCCCAGCTTCTGCTTCTTGATGTAATCCTTGCCATAGCACTTGAACTTCAATACGTTGCATTCCAGATCATGAACGAGTTTATCAATATTGCGCTTGGCATAGAAAATCCATTGATCCACACAGGGATTTAATGTGGCGAATGAGATCTTCTGCGGCTTGCCACTAATCTCTGAGGAGCCACAACTGCCATAGCTCTCGTCCTCGCCCCTAGAATAAATATACAGCTCAATTAATATCGAATTAAAATTAAAATAAATTCTACTTACATTTTCTTCACCACATAGTCCATCATCATGGCAATGGGTTGACCCTCAGCTGGGGAATGCTCGTAGGTGAAGCCAACGTTGCCATTGGGATTGACCACCAGTTGAATGGTCTTGTCCATCCAACGATTGCCGCTGTTCAGCTTGCTGCCATTGCCGTGTATAAGGCCAAGAATTAGTTGATTCGCCTGCTGTTCGGGCTCGACGTCAATGCATTGATCCAGCGAAACCGTAAATAGAGCACTCTGAATGGTGTTAAGGGCTTCACAGTTCTCCGGTGTCTTGGCCAATTGCTCATAGGCCTCGGCCCAATTGTCACGATTGTCGGTAGTTAGAATGCCATAGGGCACACCGAAATCACTTTCCGCCGCCATGATTTCATTCAGCTGCTTGGCCAATGACTCGGCTGACAACAGACTGCCATCTTTGCCGTACAAGCACACTTTATAAAACTGCGGGATTGAAGAGAAAAGAAATTAATTACAAGCGGAACAGTTTTTAAATGTAAAAATAATGAAAATAACAAAAAAAGAATTCGTTGACCAAGCAGGAATCGAACTGACGACCTCTGCCTGACAATTCAAATATACGAAAATGATTAATTAATTAAAAAAACATTTGCATCGACAGGACCGAGACTCGAACCACAATCTCCCGTTTCGCTTGCAGAGCACTTATCACTTCCACCACCCCGCCACTTAGACCGATGATGGAAAATTCAATATACATTATCGATGTACATTCTGGCAGAGTAAATGTTAAATGACCATTAATTATATTTATAGAATTGCCATGAAAAGAAAATTTAAGTGAATTTCAAGCGAAAGCGATTTCTGTGGCACCCCCGAATATCTTCATTATTTATGCCCCAATCATGTTGAAAGTAGGTGATTCTATACACGTTGGTATAAAATTTAAATTTTTAACTTAAAACACACAATTAAAGGTGCTGTCAGTTTATTTATGAGTTACGTCCCCCACAGTGGGCGTGGCAAAATTTTAGCAAAAACTTGTTCTGCCTGATATAATAGGGAGTCTTCATTTCAAATTTGGTGGTCCTAGTTCTTACCATCTCTGAGATCTTTTCGCTTATACGGACTGACGGACAGAAACAAAAGGGTATATCGACTCGGCTGTTAGTGCTAATCAAGAATATACATACTTATGGGTTCGGAGATGCTTCCTTCAGCCTGTTACATACTTTTGAACAAACTTAATATACCCCCTGGGTATCAAAATTATGCATATATCAAATCCATGAACTCACATGATTCTTGTAGATGACCACAATATAGTTGGAACAAGGATTGTAGACAATGCGATCGGTGCCTCGAATTGGTATGCGACAGGTGCCAAACACTTTACCAAACTGACTGTTATCCAGCTCATTTTTGCCCATCTTGACAATGGGTATCTTGCCGGCATCTACAATACCCTTGAATTCACCCAGGCCATAGATGACTTTGGCCGTGTAGTTGACATAATCACGCATGTCCTTAAACTTTTGGTACGGAAATGTCATGCCGGGACTGACATAGACGGTAACTGGATCCCGATACTTCAGATAGGCTGTCGTTAGCCAGCGCTGTGCCAACCAGTTCTTCTCACGCTCGCCAACCGCCTCGAGCAGACCTTGCAGCTTGTCGCCCTCCTTGTCCTTAAATTGTTCGGTTATTTGCTTTTGCTTCTCAAACTCCTTGGGCGTCAGATGCGGCTGGGCAGTAAGCAGAAAACGTTCCAGCGTTTCATTCAACGGCAGTACAGGGTATCTTAAAAGCTTTTGCTTCGGTGGTTCCGCCCTATCGCCCTCATCGGAAGCTTTGCTGCTATAGCTCGAGGGCATCAGTTTGACGAGCACATTTGGAGTCTGATTGTTGACGGAGACTTTGGTCTGTGAAATTGGGAAATTTTTGATTAGACCTATACTTTATAGGTACCGTATTGATTATAATTTTTAAAATATAAATTATTAAATAAAAGTTATGTTGATACATATTTACCAAAAAAATAAAATAAAAGAAAGCACTTATTTTTCGATCTAAATAAAACAAATTATAAAATTTTAATTAAATTTCAATTTTTATTTAAAAATTATAATTTAACTCTTTTTTTTTGAATTTTTATTTGAGCAATTGAAAAAAAAATATTTTTAATTTTTTATTATAAAAGTTGAAAAAAAACTTTCATTTTTAATTGAATAATAACTTTTATTTTTAATTTTTAAAACAAAAATTGAAAAAAAAATTTTTAAATAATTGCTAAAATAAAAGTTCGAAAATAAGAATTAAATAATAATTTTAAAAATTGAAAAATAATTTTTATTATTATTTATATATTTATAATATATATAATTTATATAAAATTGAAAAATTACTATTATTTTTAATTTGTATAATAAAAATTTAAAAATAGCTTTTATTCTATAATTTTTAAATACAAATTGAAAATAAAAGTTTTTCCAGTTTCTCATAACTTTTATTTGCGGTCCCTGGTTCTGGCAGACAGTTATCTATGTTTAATGAACTCTAAAGACCATTTGTATTTCTTAAGTACAGGGTATATTCAGGGCTTTCTTACCAGATTCCAAAAGACTTTGCCGTTGCTCAGTAGACGCATTTCAGAGCTGGGAGCTTCAACTGTTGTCTCAACTGGTGCGCTGCAAATTGTCAATATACGCACAATGTTAATGATAATTCAAAGGTTAATCTATCTTGTGTGTGTGTGTGTGTGTGTACAATAGTTCACCTTTGATATGTGTGCATAATCGTTAAGGATTGCGATAAGAAGTGCGTTAAGATTAACGCTGGCAACAAACGACGCAGGCGGCAACAAAGCAAACAAACAGTTGGCAATTAACCGAATTGAATAAAACGTCAAATATCAATGTTGTCCACGTAGACACAACTGCAGTCTCCAGTTGATATCAGAGAAACGACGACCGGTTTCGATTTAACCGACTTTCAAACTGTCCTCTTGCTGCCTGCTGCACACCCGTCGCTGCCGCTAAATTCCACTTGTTATCGCTGCCAACGCCGACGACGACGCCGACGTCAACGCCAACGCCGGCATCGAAAGTGAGAGCGAAACGACGAGACATTTGCGATTTGTCTTTTGTTTTGGTATCGGGGCCAAAGTCTATGGTTATTTTTTCCTTACCCTGCAGCACTTTTTGCAGACTTTTAGCGGCAGCCCTTAAGTTGTTATAAGCCTTTAATTTTCTGTAATTTTCTACAAATTTAAAAATACTACTAATCTGGAAAGCAAAAAATGCTTTTTTAGCAAAATTTCCAATTTATTACGATCATTTTTCATAGAGGTGGGGTTCTATCGATAGTATCGATTGTATTACAAATTGTTCCCTTGCCTGAGCTCTATTTATCGGCTCTTTCAAGCAGGGTATCCACATTAGAATTTTTTTGTCGAACACACGAACACACGCAAGATAGAAACAGTTCTATTCTTCACAAACAAGACCGACGAACACAAATTTGGTTTCGAACACAGATATCCACATGTGAACTTTTGTCGAACACAACACGTTCGACAAACAAAATTCTACAGTGGATACCCTGCTTCAAGCAAGAAGTTTGAAATTTTACTGAAATTTCTTTTAAAATTTCACCGAGCTTACAATTTTTTTGTTTTGTAAAAATTCAAATAGATTTGAAAATTAAATTCTTAAGAAACTTAATTTTGCTTTAAAAATGTTCGCCATGTCGTTTTTGCATACGAACTGTTGATAGATTGTGGCGGTCGTGCGATAAATATTATACAAAATATTCTAAGGTGAGGAGTAAATTCTGTTAAATGAGGAGTCCGTTACTGAGAAGAATAAACGCGGTAAATTTAAATTAATGGTGGTGTAAAATCTGTTAAGTTTGCCTAATAAAAGATAGAAAATCTTTTAAAGTTTAGCATTTGAATTTATAGTTTATAATTAATAGTCCTGAAATGTCAAATATACTAAAAAATAAAAAATGTTGTGTTTTGTTTATTTTTATGCTTATTGTGCACTTATATGCTTAAATTACATGTTCTAAGGCTAAGATATAAAAATTATTGTGCGAACGCTTTGTGTGCAATGCGTTTGCCCATAAATTCTGCTTCAATACAAAAATCACAGCAATTCTTAGCATATGTAGATTACGGATCTTGAACTACAATTGATGTGCAAATTTCTTACCAAGTTTTCATCATAATTTGCTTTAATTCATATTTAAATTCAAATTATATGTGACACCTCATGGAGGTGACTTGTTGACTAATATTATATATAGCGAACGAAACTTACAAACTGCTTAAACTCGATATAAATAACTCCATTCAAATGTTAGTTCTTTTTTTGTTTTCTTAAAGTCAGGAGTAGTTAGTACTGTTTTACTATATACAGAGGATATATATGTATATATAGGTGTGTTGTTGGGGTATTTGTGTTTGATTTTTTGTTTTGTTTTAAAGCTATCACAGTAATAAAAGCAGCACTTGGCTTTCATATTATTTACACTATATATATAAAATGCTATATAAAACCAAAGCGGCGATGCCGATGCCCAACCGAACTAGCACACTAAAATGCACTTGCAAATCATCATCATCATCATCATCATCAATCATATGTGGATACCGACAACCTAAACTAAATGTTAAGCTGGTAACTTAATTCTACACATTATGCTTCGTTATCGCTGTTCCGCCAAATTGCTCGGGATGCGCATAGGGCGTCCAACTTTTACTCGAACTCCTCTCTGTCTCTCTGTCCATATTCCCATGAGAGCTGGAACTGGAGCTGGAGCTGGAACTGCTGGTCGATGGTGTCGCCGAAGCAAAGCCGCTGCTGGCCAAACTCACGCCCAGCTGTAAATGAAGAAAAGAAAGCAAATTGATTAATAACGGCATAAAGAAATTAATTAACATACTATCTATGCTATCAATGGCTAAGCGTATGTAAATCCCAATGAAAGAATCAACACGCGTGCAATTTTGCAAATCCAGTGTTTGCCCCAAAAACGAGTTTTGTGGTGTGTCACCTGTTGCCAATTGCCGCCAAACTTAATGAATTTTATTTAACGCGCTCGTAAATTTGACCATAAACAACAACGCCACGACGTAATGAATGCGACCTGTCGCTCCCAGACACGTTAGACAGCTTGGCGTCGATTTCCTTACTAATATGGTAAATATATACACTCCACTGTGCTGGTGGCATTAGATCGACTTTTGAATGCTCGCCCCCATCCGAGACTGGGTGACATAACAAACTATATGATAGTCGACTGGCTGAGATTAGATTACAACAACAAAGACATAAAACTATACAGACAAAAAAAGTCCTTTTAAAATTCAGATAGATATTCAGAACATAATTTAAAAATTAGCAAAATATGCATTTAAAATGCCAATCACTCAGTGTTCAAATAGTCATAAAAGTCTTGAACATTTGATTGAACTAAACCATTATTATAGAGTTCCAAAGCTCAAAAGATTTGCGGAGTAGGGTTAAAAAAATCGTACTTGAATCAAGTATTTCCTATTCGATCTATGCTCATTTACTTTTCAAAAATCCTAACTTTTGAACCAAATGAGATAAATGAACAAAACACTCATGGATTGAAAAACCAGGCAGAGCACTTATTTAAATACGCTTCACTATTCATTTCTCTTAATTAAATTTTATAAAATATTTTTTTTAGGTGCCATAAATATTTTTTTCACATATTTTACAAATTACAAATTTGATAGCACTTTTGCACTTCTCTAAAACACTTATTTCATAGGTTGAAGAGTTATTTATCATATGCCATTAAAATTATTAAATTTTCTCATTTGGTTCAAAAGGTTTGATTTTTGCAAAGTAAAATGAGCAACGGCCCCACTTTTCACCGTTTGGGACTGTTTTTATTCCGGAATCCTGGATTTCCTTTTTCTATGCATGGTTCTATTTTTAAAGTACAAATTTGTGAAACTTAACCAATTTCAGTATTTAACAGTGGTGGAATAAAAAAGGCTATAGCCGAAATCAATTACTTATTTTTCTTTATCAAATTGTGCGCTTTTTTGTTCTATGTTATTTGTATTTTCCTAATTTTTGAAAACCCGCATCTTCTATCAATTTTGCTGTCCTATTTTAATTATTACAATTTAAAAGGTTTCTAGCTAAGTTTTTTAAATTTTGTTTCCCCCCAATTTTTTACTATTATTTATTGTCCTATTTTAAATATGACAATTATAAGTTTTCTAGTTACGTTTTTTAAATGTTTTTTCCCCCAATTTGTTTTACTATTAATTGCTCTGTGTTTAAATCTATAATAATAAAAATTATATTGTCTTACCTGTTGCTTCGGCTCTGTGTTGCCCTGTCTGACAGCATCAGCCACATCCAAATCGGGATCATCGAAGCAGCCTATGCAGATGTCATCATCATCATCGCCAGGCTCAACTTCTATGCACGAACTGGATGTGGTGGAGTTGCGACTTAGAGTCACAGTGTCACTCTCGTTGCCCTCATCGCTGCTGTCCGCATCGGAGAGCGCTGGCTCCAGCTCCAAGGCATACGCAGACTGACGACGCTCCTGATAGACGGCCTCATCTTCAGTGTGGTCGCGAATGATGACATGTTTCTTGCCAGCAGGCATATCGTCCAGCAGCTTGAGCTCACAGGGATTGTACACCTGATTGCCACCAATGTTGCCAATGTTGGCACCGCTGCCCGTTAAATTCTGCAGTAGATTGGCACGCGCATACTTTCCATCCGAGATGGTCGCCTGATGTGTGAAGCTCGACATGTGCAGAGTGGCCCGAGTTATGGCATAGCCCAGCAGACACACGCCCAGGAGTAGAGCACTCCAGAAGCCCAGGGGATTGACCCACGGCAAGAGATTCAGATAGAAGTTGAAGCGTGTGTCCAGTGAATCGGGCAGTTTGGGCATCATCTAAAAGTGAACAAAAAATATATATTTATTTAGATTTGTTGTGTTGTCAGGCTCCAAATAAGTACAGTCTTAATGCATATTATATTAAAATATATTTTAAAAAATACTAAGATAGCAAATTTTCACAATATTTTATGTTTCTTATAGTTTCTACTTTCTTAATTTGTTTACGTTTTCATTAAAATAATTGTTAGTATGTTTTAAGAACACTTTTAAATATAAAATTTTCAAAAATTTAATTTCTAAAAAATATTAAACAAATATCAATGTCAATCCAATTAAGTTTAATACATATGGCATAACCCAGCCGTGCTCTCAGTTTTCAAAAAACTAAATTTTTTATGAATTTTTTATATACTTATGTATATTTTTTAAAATACTCAAATACCTAATTTTTAAAATATTTAATATATCTTCTAATGTTATTATTAATCCTAATTTATTAACGTTTTAATTATTATCATTTTTAGAATGCTTTAAGAACACTTTAAAATATATTAAAAATTAAATATAAATTTTAAAAATTATTTAATAAATATATTGGGAACTGTTGTTGCCAGCGTTCAAATAACTAAATATTTAATGAATACATTTTTAAAAAAATTAAATACCTAATTTTTAAAATAATCCTAACTAAATCAGTTTTTATTATATTAATTTTACAATATTTTAAGAACACTATTAAATATGAAATTTTTATAGAAAGTAACTATCAATGCAAATACAATAGTTTGAATTGAAAGAATTTATTGCAAAACAATAATTACATTTTTCTTTCTAGTTTTATGATTATATATATTTAGAAATGAATTCATAATTTTAAATCTCATAGAGACACAATTATTTCTTCGTGATTCATTTTTTTTTTTTGGTTATTAGATAATTCATAAATTGTGTATACTTACAATTTCGAACCAGAGCATGGGTGCGGTCAGATGACTAAACTGCGAGACCTGTTGGTAGTTATGCAAATCCTTGAAGTGCATGTTGATTTGCACTTTTACGGACAGCGACAGTGGCAGACCGGATTCCTAAAATGTACGAAAATATGCAATTAATTTATGAACTATGCGGTAGTAAGGTCTCATTGTTGTTGCTGCTGATGTTGGTGTTGCTGTTGCCGCCCAAGATCGACACCATTTCGGCTGCACTTGGCCTAATTTCATTTAATTGTGCAACTTAAATATAGGCCCGGCCTGTTGCCAGTTGTCCTTAAGCTATCTTTTTTATTGAATTATTTCGTGCATTTCGCATTCTGTGCATTTTATGATGAAACTGGTATTACTTGAGTTGAAATTGCTACTATTGACTGAATGATTGATTTAACGTTTGCTGGGTAATTAAATGGTTAGCATCAATTGTTGTCTTGACTTGTTGCTGTGGTATCGACACTGTGCTGGGTGATGAACAGGAAATATCATTTTGAATATTTTCACCTGCCTGAAAGTTGCAACGGAAGCACTTAGTTTAGAATTTAACTGAGATTTACTAAACAAGTTGCATGTCAATAAAAAATGCTGTTAGCTAATCTGACGCGCACTTGGAAAATCATATCAATTTCCTGCTAAATACTAACTAAATACTTGTATTTATTGTTTTTGTTGAAGAAAAACAGTTTGATCGTGACTAGACGGATTTACGGTTAACTTAATTAGCCGGAAATGTAAATATTCAAAACTTAAAGTCGATATCAAATTAAATAATGTACAATCAACTTCCACGCGATCTCAGACAAGTGGGAAGGTAAGCAAAATTTATCAACAGGTGACGGCAGTTGCTGACAACAGTAGCAACAACAATAACAACAACATCTACACTTAATCGAATATTTTTGAACAAGTTAATTGTAACACTTAATGTGCATTTTTAATTAAATATTGCCTATATTTTCGTGCGTTTAGTTAAACGTTTTACAGATGTTGCTGTTGTTTTATTTTTTATTGATTGACAATTGAAAGTTGCCGCCATTAATGGGACATTAATAACGCGAGCAACAGCAACAAGGTGATTTATATTATTTTGAAGGTTACTTACCGGTTGTATGACAAATGCTGTTGAGTGCTTGGCAGGATCAGGCTCCATGCCAGTGATATTCTCCACAAGGCCAACATCGCCATTCATAAAGTGTGGAAAGCTGAGAGAGATGGGGAAACCGTAATAACAGTCTGTGACGTCAATCAAACCAACAGGCTGACAATCACCTAAAAAGTAGGATTAAAAAACAAACAAAATCTTAGCAATCGAAATTTTTGTAAGTAAATGTAAAAGTTGCACAGTATTAGAATAATATGTATATTAATTGCACGCACTGTTGTCAGTTTATGAAAATACTTTGAACTTGATCTTGAGAAAAAAAAGATACTACTTTATTGAAATAATTTTTTTTTTTTTAAATTAAATTTTAGTTTTTAGTAAAATTTATCAAAATAATAAATGTATTATTGTCACTTTATGAAAATACTTTGAACTTGATATTGAGAATTAAATGTGCCTACTTTTATGAAATAAAAATTATTTTAAATTAAATTTTACTAATAAAATTTATCAAATTTAAAAATTTACTAATTGCACGCACTGTTGTCACATTATGAAAATACTTTGAACTTGATCTTGAGTAAAAAAAACGATACTACTTTATTGAAATAAATGTTTTTTTAAATTTAGTTTTAGTAACTAAGTTTTATCAAAATAAAAAAAGGAATAATTGCACGCACTGTTGTCAATTTATGAAAATACTTTGAACTTGATATTGAGAATTAAATGTGCCTACTTTTTTGAAATAAATATTTTTTAAATTTAATTTTTATAATAAACTTTTTCAATTACATGTATGAAAACAAAAAATGTAGAAAATGTAAATGTAAATATAAATGTGGCAACTGTGCTTCTAAGTACGCATCTTATGACAATTGATTGCGTGTCACAGATTGTGACGCATTGATTATTGTGTACAATTATTATAGGCTTAAAGCAAAATAAATACAAAATTGTTTGTATCATGCGAAACACATTTCGTTGTTGTCACATGCGTCATCATAAGTCTATGGAATATTTTTCTAAAATATCTTATGAACAACATAAAGTCGCGCTTATAATCAGTAGACTTGAACAGAGTTTTTTTTTCCATTTTCCATTTTAATTAACAAATTTAAAACCGTTGAGGGGGGGGTTTGAATTTTATAAAGTAGCCAGCAGCGGGCAGCGTTTAAAAAAACAAGAATTTGTTGCGCTTTGTACCGGGCAATTACGAAGTAAATGAACTGAAAGATTGAGACGTAGGTCGCTCGATGCTGACCAGACCAGAATTGCAATAAAATTTGTGTAGTTAGTAACAAGGGTTCCAGAAACTTCTTAATTGTTTTGCCAATTAAACTGGAACGGGTCGCCTATCAGCATTTATAGCCGTTTCTTGAGTACCGGAAATTACGAGCGCAATTGATTGATTTTGATCGATTTGACTTACCCCGTCGACAGAAGCACTTGTTGGCCTCATTGATGGCACCATTATCGAAGGCATTATCCTCGAACACGTAGTTATAGCCCTTCAAGCTACCAAAAGTGCGCTCCTCACCAGTTCGATACTGTTATATACAAAAATTGGGCATTAAAATCAGACTGATTTTCATATTAATTCTCTGACATTTGACTTACCAAATTGATGGGCCTGCACATGCTCTTTCTGAAGAACTTCACCGTGTCGTTGGGTTGTATGAAACTCTTGAACTTGGTGCCATCGGAGGCATACTCAATGTTGCTGCAATGATCGCCCTCCCATTGTGGCAGTGTCTTCTCTCCCCGATAGGTGTCATATAAACCCGATATAGCCGGATTTGGCACGCCCGTATGGAACGTCTCAAAGTCCGTTGAGAAGTCATACATGCGATCAATCAAGCCCACCTTCTCGAACGATATCCAATTGGGCAGGAATGTGTTGCCCAATGTGGCAAGTGCCGATGGAAAGCCAAACATAAACTCCTTAGCGGTCATTCGAACAATTGGCTCTGATTTTGTGCTGGCAAAGAGTCCTTGCAACGGCAGACGGACAAAGAAGTAATTATGATTGGCAGTCAGATGCGAGATGGCCTGAAAAATGAGCAAAGTAATGCATTAAAATAAATGTTATAGAATTTCTGAGAGTGTTTAAATTCTCAGGTATTTTTTTTAAATTGTTTTACTAATAAAATTACTTAAGAAAATCAAAATTGACATTTTGTTTAAAGAATGTACACTTAAGAATATCATTATAAATATGATTTTATAAAAATAAAACTAATACAATTTCTGAGAGTGTTTAAATTCTCACGTATTTTTCTTTAATTTTTTAATAATAAAATTGCTTAAGAACATTAAAATTGCCATTTTTAAAAGACTCTGCACAAGTGGTGGGCACGCAGTGGCTCCGGGAGCAGCGGCTGCTCCCAACTTAGATAGACTCTAATAGGGTTGTTGTTGTGGTGCTCCCGACTTAAGAATATTATTATGAATATCATTATAATTATGATTTTATAAAATAATTCATAAATATTTTCATTATTTTCTCCAAGCCCAACTTTTTATTTTCTTTAGGGGGATTCCCCCCAAAAGCAAGTGCTCGTGACATGTTTGAGTACTTCCATTCAGGATACACATATCACCCTTAATAGTTACAAGTCGATTTTGTAATATAGTGTCAGCGTCAAGTGTTTAATTATTGCCATCATTACAGTCAATAAATGTAACATTTAATTAACAATAATTACATACTTCCTGTGTATAGAGCATGTAACACTAGTAGCTGCGACTAGTCTAGTTAACTCAAGTGACAGAACTGACATAACATATTTACTCACGTCAGTCTCTAGGGCCAATATAATGCATTATTCATCAATTTGGGACTGCATTGTACCCGGATACGTAATACGTAATATGAAAGCTCAATCAAATTCTTGTTTCTACTTCTTCTGTAATATACTTTTTTTTGTTTATGCCCAGTTATTTGGCATAAATTAAGCAAGTTAGTGTAATTGCGATTAATGCAAATTTCCAATACTTTTAATTGAAACATCATAAAATCAACAATTAATTATAGTTACACCTACATGTGCATGTGTATGTGTATTTGATTGAATGTTGCATTTGATATGTTTGATTTGTTTACGATATCAAATGCAATATCGTCATTAATCAGTGAAAATTGCTGACAAAAACAAACACGCCCCCTGACGGCAGCAATTATTATTGTAATAATAAAAACAGCAGCAACAGCAGCAACAACAACATCGTCAAGCAAAACTTTCGAATTGTGTGCGAGCGAGAGAGATAGCCTCATGTCATGTCGTAAATAACCGTTGCAGTTTCGTTTGGCGCCCTCTTGCGACAATTCTGCCGCTCACTTGCACTCAGCTGCTATCCCTTTCGCACTCTCCCACACTGTCTCATTGTGTGCAAATTAATTACACGCCATTTAGTTTAAATATATTGGCAATTTTTTGTGGCTTATTTGAGTGCTTTGCAGTTGTTGTTGTTGTTGCTGTTGTTGCTGTTATTGGTTTTGTTGACGTTTTTGTTGTTGTTAATATGTAACGTTTATTGACCTCAACGTTGTTGTTGCTGCTGCTGTAGCTTAAATAATTTAAATACTCTTGAGCAGAGTTCTATAAGATTGTCATGCAATGTGTCACTCATAGAAGGAGTTGTGTTTTTGTAGATCCCAAAAAGTTTTCACTATATTCAAGAATATATTGACGAGCATGATGGAGTAAACAGTATATTTCTATATACAATATACAACAATAACAACTACAACAACATCAACAGCGAGTCTTTTGAGCTGTCGCTGCTCCCGGAGCCACTGCGTGCCCACCACTGATTTAAACTATAATATCAGTTTTAAGGAAATTATTTTTGTAGACTTTTGGTTTAAATTTGCAATATAATGAAATTAAAGCAATTTAGACTTTTTTAATTGAATTTCTTAGCAATTTATTTTTCAAAAATCATAAAAAATTTTATTAAAATTAAAGAACATATTTTTAGGGTATTCAAACTTCGTTACGACAAAAATAAAACTATACTTTCTTTACTTTTAATTTAATTTGTTGCTGTCGTCATGTGCGCGGCACGCGATATTTATTGCTATTGCTATTGCGATTGTTTGTAGTTTGTAGTTTGCCAATAACGGATTAATATCGAGTTATTTTCCAGAAGAAAATTAACATGAGTTGTCGTGCAGCATGTTGACAAATAGCGCTTGATTATAGACTAACAAGATACAAATGTAAGACAACAATCTGTCATTGAGATTGAATTACATCTGGGATTACAATCAAAGTGCAAAGAACAGTTAATTAACAACTCGAAAGGTAATTAACTAACTATTTTTCAAACGGGAATTTCCTCTAATTTGATTTCCTTTTAATTGCACACACACAATTTTTCTAAGTGCGAATATTTTCTATTTTCTAAGCTGTTTTCGAACATTTCTGACACTTTGGGATGATGTCAGAGTGTACGGCAATATATAGTATTTTATTTTATTTTATTTTTTATTATTTTTATTTTATTTTATTTATTATTAAAGCACGACTAAAAGCAGTCGGCAAAAGTAAAGGAATTATGACAGTTAAATTGAATGAATTAAACTAAAACTAAAATTAAAAAGTAATAGATTAAACTAATGTACATTTTAATTTATATTTTAAAAGTTTTATTTTTAATATCAAAGTCTTTTATAAAAAAAATCTACTTAATTATCATAAATATTTTATTTTTAATTTTATTACTCTAAAAAGTCTTTCTAAAGTCATTTTAAATATTATATTAAGACGATATAAGCCCTTGCTTTATTTTTAAAATTGTTTATAAAATTCTTAACGACTAACCAGCAAAGTCTTTTTTAAAATAAATCTACATAATTATCATAAATAATTTTATTTTTAATTTTATTACCCAAAAAGTCTTTTTAAAGTCATTATAAATATTATATTAAGACGATTTAAGCCCTTGCTATATTTTTAAATTGTTTTTAAAATTCTTAATGACTTACCAGCAGTCTTTTATAAAATAAATCTACATAACTATCATAAATATTTTATTTTTATTTTTATTATTTTAACAAGCCTTTCTAAAGTCATTCTAAATATTATATTAAGACCTTGATTTATTTTTAAAATGTTTTTAAAATTCTTGACGACTTACCAGCATAGCTATGTTGAGCATCACGACTTCGTCGTCCTCTTTGTGACCTTCGGACATATGCTCCTGCCACACCAATGGATGACTGGGTGTTGTGGACATCGTGTTGTTATCATTAAACGTGATGTTCTCATGTGTCATAAGTTCCCTGTACAAAAAGTAATGATTATAGTGAGTTTTTCAAGGGCTTCTATAGGTTCTTCAGACTTACTTGTAGACATAGGGACCAACTTGCTCCACTTGCAGCTTTTCGCGACCTGCGAGAAACGCCTCTGCATTTGTGATGTTGAATAAATATATTTTGATGTACAAATCGACTGGTGGCTGGGCCCAAAGATTAAAGATTTCTCCATTGTCGGCCATTACCAATTTCTGCAAGAATTCAAAAAGATATTAGAAATAATAAGGTGGATTGTTTTAAATATGGTTTGTTCAATGGCAAGCCAAATTGCAATAAACACCGAATACGGATTGCATTTATGAATCTATGTACGGGCGGTATGTACGTGTTAATACCGAAGGCCCAAGTCGTTTCCCCCCCTGCCCCTCGAGAAACGCATAATTGTTTGATTGTTTGACCATTTAGCCGAAAGGCTAAGGACGGCAGTTAAAATATAGCTTTAGTTTTCTGTTTATTGGACTCACCCATTTGAATATCAAATCGTAGGGTTGAAACACTTTAACCAGCACCGCTGTTGTTATAGCCAAAAATCCAATGGCCAGCAGCAAAAAGGCACCTGCAACAAAAAATCAGATACAATATAGAAATAAGTGTGTGGATCGTCGAGTACATATAAATAAGCTCATTAAGTTAATTAAGTCACGATTAATTATGCATAAATAGATGAGTCAAAAATATGTGTGTGTGTGCGTGACACGCGAAAATCAAAACTGACAAGACAACAACAAAAGCAACAACATAAATTTGCATAGTAAAAATAATATTCATTATTTGTAGAATTTTAGAATTTTAATTTTTTTTTTTTTTTTTTAGATTAAGCGTGTTTGGTATGACCGTGTGGTGAATTGTAAACTTTGTCACACGTCTTGTAACACGACATCCATCAAATAGTCCATGTGAACTGGGTAACACGTAAAGAAATTAAAATTAAATTTTGTATATGCACTACATAATTAATTATGAATATATAAATAAATCAGCGGTGGGCACGCAGTGGCTCCGGGAGCAGCGGCTGCTCCCAACTTAGGTAGACTCTATTGTTGTAGTGCTCCTGAATTCAGATTTCGTGTCCACCGCTGATATAGACAAATAGCGGATCAAAGAGTATTATAATTGAGTACGAATATTTAAGATTCTGACACTGAGGAAGTCAATGGATTGTAAGTTATGTTAATCGAAATGGAAGGCATTATGTCTGACTACGACACGAGAAATCAGGCGATTAACTCGTGAGTAGATTAAGTACTTGCAACACATTCATACAGTGAGTAGTCCAACGAGTTATTGCAATACGAGTAATTCGCAATTCTATTTCATATAAGTCACGGACCCGCCAGATATTGTCATCGGACTCTAGCCATATGTATAAATATATGCGTGCATATAAATATCTTCATTAAGACAACAACAACAACAGCAACAACAACAACTGAGCAGAGTGTTAACAACACCGTCAGTAATCAATTATGAGTGTAATCGCCGTGCTCTTGTCTAGGACTTGTCAACTTGTCAACTTGTTTTTCTCGT
Organism: Drosophila recens; assembly: GCA_037043495.1. Classification (NCBI taxonomy): domain Eukaryota; kingdom Metazoa; phylum Arthropoda; class Insecta; order Diptera; family Drosophilidae; genus Drosophila; species Drosophila recens. The sequence goes on from JBAMBJ010002135.1 coordinate 16,877, forward strand.
TGTTACACTGGTCAAGAACTTGTCTATTGTAGAAAATTGTGCTGGAAATGCGTGGCAACGACACGTGAATTAAATACGCCATATGATTGCAAATATATGCATATACATATACAGAGAGAAAAGAAGATGGTAACCAAGGAACTGGTTTCACATCTTTTCATACCAAATGATCAGCATTTAAATACAACATCTGCCAAGGAATAGCGAAAAACTTTGGATCACTGTGAATGCCAGTGACTTGTTTGGCTTTTAATGGGTTAACTATTGAAATGCGCCAAAGGCAAAAGTGGTTTAATGCGATTCCGACTTATGGAAAGTGACGTGAATGCAGAGTTCTACTCGTATTTGATGTAACACTGAGAGAGAATAAAATACAAAAAAAAAATACATTCAAAATTTAAGGCTTACTCATTGTTTCAATACCCTACAATTTTCTTTAGATACTTTATATACTTTTAAGACTCAGTAAAAAGGTAGCGAAGAATACAGCAAGATATAAAGAAAGGAGGAAGTAAAATATGTGGAAAAATTATTAATACATTAAAATTATGTATAGTAATTTTTAATTTTTTTTTTTGGCTACAGGATTTATTTTTATATATATATAGCATAATTATTTCTATAGCTTCTATACAGAGAGAACGAGAGAGAGAGAAAAAGTTTTCTCTGATTTTAAATACAAATATCACATTTATAAAACAGTTTCCATACTCTATAATTCACTTGACATTGCTATACTATAAATGAAATAAATATTCAGCATCTATCAATTGATTTTCAGCATTTAATAACACTCATTAAGTTACAGCATTTTCCATAATAATTAAAAAACAAACAGCAAATGAAAAGCCAGACAACAATCAAATATATGTAAGAATATATCTTTAAATATGTAACTAACAAATCTATTGACAAAATTGCACCGGTTATTACTCAACAACGAGGCATTTTAAAATATCAGATGAAGATATTTGCTGATAATATCGATGACGATGATAATGATAATTAAAGCGAACCGTTAACCGTTGAGCTGATCATGATCTTGATCTTGAGCTTGAGTGTTAAGATTTAACCGCATAGCGCATATCGACTTCGTTGCGACCTTGTTTTATGCATTCTTTTAGCCATATTATTTTTTTTATTGTCTCGTGCTTTTGTGTTCATCACATGCTGACATTGAACTTGTTCTTTGTATCTTCTTCTGTCTTGGGTCTTTTGTCGCTTGTGTTGCCAACTTCAAATCCTGTTGTGCAACCAGTTTGCAGGGAATTTTCCTTTCAACTGTAACTGAGCCAGCTGCATCAACCAATTGGAATGTCCCCACATGTTGCCAACTTTTATGGCACCCTTTTTTTTGTTTTAATGAGCATGACGAACGCATATATGTATATATATTTATAGAAACGTGAACTATAAAATCTTGCGCATGAACTGTCTAGACTCAAGTGTCGACTTATCGTATTAGCTGGTTTCTAATTAATTTGGCTTACACATGACTTGCCGGCGATCTTGCAACTGCTGCAAGTGTCGCAGCTTCTCGAGCGAGAAACGGCGATGCGCGTAGAGTGCGCCCAGAAAGTCCTTAAAGTCCTTAAGCGACTGACGCCGCAAACGTCGACGCACCACCGTCATGATAACAACAAAAACAACACAATTCTATTTCAATTCTCTCACTTTCTTACGGTTTGTTTGATATTAAATCTATTTGATGTGATCGTTGCAAAGTCAAAGCCAAACTGAATGTCGTTAAATTGTCAAGGGTCCGATGTACCCTCGGCTACTTTCATTTCATTTCAAGCTCAAGCAATTATTAATTGCTTTCAATACGCTTACATAGGGCATAGATGACTTGGCTATTTATTAAAAAACAATTTATTTATTAATGGGTTTTTGAGAAATAAATTAAATATTACTTGATTTAAATCAGAACTAACTAGTAATATTTTTATTTTTTTTTGCAATGTTAATTAATATTATTAATATTGAAAAACAATTTATTTATCAATAGTTTTTGGGAAAATAAAATAAATTTGACTTGATTTATATCATAACTAACTAGTAATATTTTTATTTTTTTTTGAAAATATTAATCAATATTAATAATATTAAAAAACAATTTATTTGTCAAAAGTTCTTGAGAAATAAATCAAATTGCAATATTATTTAATATTTATAAAATTAAAAACAATTAATTTATCAATATTTTTTGGGAAATAAATCAAATATTACCTGACGTAAATTAAAATTAACTAGTTATATTTTTTTTTTTATTTGCAAATAAATATATATAATTTTAATAAGTGTATTAAAAGTTCTATTTGCAAGCTGATTGATTATTGTATATTTTTTTTTATATTTCTTGATAATTTTCGATTGTTTTTAATCAATCGTTTCGTATGCACTGCAGGTTTATAAATTTAGTGGTTAGGTGCAAACGACAAATTTATGAACAAAGAGCGTTTGTCTATATTTAAATGTATGAAATCTTGATTTCTGCTTCTTGTTATTTCAAATTCTGAAATGCAAATGTTTAATTGCTTTGTTTGTTTTGCCAAAAATATATATTTGATATTTTGTTTATATTATAGAATTGTATGCGATGATTGGATTATGTGCGGCACGTTCGTTTGGTGCGCCTGCCACCCACATTGAAGTGTCCAAGAATTCGTGGGAATGTGCCACTAATTCGCAGTTGGAGCACGCAACGCACGCGTACAACAACAACAACAACAGCAGCAACAACAACATAAAACGAAAGCGATAGACCGACAACAATATTGTCAACGGCTGTCAAGTTCGTGTCTTAAGTCTTTTGTTTGCATATAAAAATAAATTTCGCTTATAATGGATTAAAATAAACAAATTTGTTTCAAGATCATATCTTAATTGCAACAGCAACATTTGTTGCGTCATTTTGACAATCTGGCAAAAATGGGGGCGGGTTTTCAATCAATACTTCAAGTTGCACCTTTTGTTTGTAATCAAAGTTTATTTAGATTTTCAATTAAGATTATCTATCTATCAAACGCCGGTCGGTTAGCCTGTAGGGCAGGTTTATTTCAAGAATTTAATATAATCATTAGTTGAGCCCAAAGGCATATTGATTAATAATCAAGCCAACAATTGCGATGTCAGCATACAGAACCTGATCTCGATCTATGACGTCATATGAGTTTAGTTTTAGATTTGCTTTATTTGTTCCAAGAGGTGACTGACCAATTTTGAATTTCATTTACAAAGGTGTAAGAATACACAACTTTGAAATACCCTTTGAGCAGTAATGATACTTTACGTACTTTAAAAAATATATTCTTTAAATATACATTTTATTTGCATGTGGTAAATAGGAATCTTTCTGACTGTTAGTCACTTAACTGGTTTGAAAACAAAAAACAAATTTATGTGATTTATTTTTAATTTATCAAAATAGTTATTGTAATTTTATTATCACAGCTTTAAATGTTGATCAAGAATTTATATAATTTTTTTTTTTAATTTTTTCATCTTTTATGCTGGCTCTTAAATTATTTATATCAGAAATAATTTGTAATCTTTAGTTATTTTTATACTTATTACCTTTTGCAGACACATTCCCACAGCAAGTGCCCAGTAACTTGTCGTTTTATTAACCCCATTTTTTTTATGGCTTAGCTGGCGAATTTGGCAATTCCACTTGCTGTTTTTCATGTGCTTGGCAAATTTCACTTGATCGATTGGCCAAAACAAACAGTGAACAGCTGTTGGATGTGCTGTGCTTATGGGCATGAATCATTGCGCCATTTAGCATTAGGCGTTATTTATTTGCTCTCAATGATTTAGCAACTTTCGTTTAGTATTTTTTGCGGGGATTTACCCGAAAGTCCGTAAGACTGAAACTATGAAAATTATGCGAAGAGCTTCTATTGAACCATTTGGCGGTGGCTGACAAGTGTAAACAAAGCTGACGCAAATTGATTATGTGATGGGGCGATGACAGGCGATGCAATTATACTGCAAGATGATTGCAACATTACTGCAAGTTGCAGCAACATGTTGCCAACAACGGCAGCAACAACTGCAGCTGGGCAATAACTGCAAGCAAACATTTTTAATGAGTTTTATTTGCCGATGTTGTTGTTGTTTTTGTTATTTCTTATTTATTATTATTTAGCAGAAATTGCCTAAAAAAAGAAAATTACTGCAAGAGGTAAAAGCTGACGCCCACTTTGTCTGGCCTCATGTTGCAAGGGGCATTACGAGCATTAAAATATATTGCCAAAGTTAATTTGCTGTTGATTAGAAAGAATTCAAAAATAAATTTTGATAATAAGCAGTTTATATTTATATATCAATTTTGTTAAATTAAAAAACGTCAGAGAATGATTATGTGTTTTTCGGATCATTTATGAAATGGTTATTTATGCCTTAAACTTGTTTTGGCACTTAAGCTAAGCTGACTTAGCTGGCTTACAATAATCAAACCTCCCAGCTAGAGAGGTTTAGATTCGGACATTCTAAATAAATGATGAAGCTGACGATGCGACGATGCGAAATATCAAATTCTTTTGAACCGCTTTTTTGCATAAATAATTATTGCAAAAAAAAAGACAAAAATAAAATCAACCAACAAAAAGACAACACGCGATACGCTAAAAATATAAGTATAATAAAAATACATAAACGTTCGCAATCCTGTTTGACCATGAACAGGCACTTTTATTGTAATTATTTATATGTATTCAATGTGAATATTTATTGTAGTTTTTTTTTGGGATCAATTAATTCGAGCAGAGTGCGAAACTTGTTCAGCTTTTGAAGACGATGTTGGGCGTTAAGTTTTTGGCTTCTAATCAATAACATCATATGCAACAATCGATTTGCTAATTCTTTTGACAATGAAACTCGCCTGGTTTTGCCAGTTTGCCAGTTGCCAAAAATATACATTTAATTTACTTCAAACACATATGTATATAACTAAACTTCTACTACATATGTGACATATTAATTAATTGCATATCGAGCAACGAGTTTTTTTATTTCATTACGCTAAAAATATATCGCAAGTACATATATTTATGTAAATATATTTTCGACACTTTATTTGTGCGCACGTGTAAGTTTTTATTAGACTTTAAATAACGTTATGAATTTTAAATGATTTTGATATTTTTTTGTTTAGATTGATTTATGATAAGATCATAAATAAATCAACTGCTTCACTTCTGAAATGATTCGCCGAATAGTTTAATTATTACCTAATTGATTTATACACTGCTCGTGGCTCCAATTAGAAAATCAACTGTAACTAAATAATTGAAAAGCATTTAAAAAAAAACGCTTTCACCTTATAAAAAGGCGACAGTTTATTAATTCACAGACTAACACGATGCCATAATTCGACCTGTTTAATTAGAGACTTGCTCTAAGCAAACAAAATATTTATAAGCCACTGATTAATCGTTACACTTAAAAGCACAAGTAGAATACAGTCAAATGTATAGTACATTTTTTGTAATTAATATTATGCAATAACTGGTTGATAATTATTCAAAATATTTAAATCTATTCAAATATTTGAAAAACTATAACAGTCAACAAATTTTAGCTAAACTAAAGATTGAAGGGTATCTAATTCTCGGCATTACTAAATCATGTCTTTCTTTTTATTAAGTTTTAAGCAAAGTCATTAAACTGCCTCTGTCCAATCAATCTATAAGCTCATATTTACAAAAACAACTTATGTTTATTGTTTATTTTATTAAATTATTTTTATTTATAGTTTTGTATTTTTTTTTTTTTTGTTGTTCATAATTTTATTGAGCAACATTTATAAGGAAGTAAATATTCACAAAAATTCGGCTAATTGCAATCGATTATTTTTTGTATTTTTTTTATTGGTTTTTTCATTTATTTATTTTTCTTTATAGAATTTATTTACTATTTTTCTTATTTATGTTGTTTTGGTGAAGCTTTTTCAACACTTTTTGGATTTTCTTTAGTTCTCTTTTCGTTTGATTTGCTGTGTAAATAAACGCTGTGCAAAAATGCGCGAAATTCGTGTTGTTCTTGACTTTTGAAAGAAACTCGCGCGCGAGTTTTTCGTTGTATTTCAACGTAATTCGTATAAACATGTATATATGGTCTGATCGGGGTGTTAATGAAGGTGATGCGGCAGCAACTACATAGTTTTGTAGAGGTCACAGCACTGAGCTCTATAAAACATGTGCAACACAAGCCCCGAAAAATGCAGCCGTAAAAGTCGCGAGCGTTTTAAAACGCGCGAAACAATACAAAACGTCTGGGAAATACAATGCTCCAAAATGCGTTAAAGGAAAACACACAATGCACAAACTTGGCCGTTGGGCTTATATGGTGAACATATGGTCAAGTTCAGGGTCATCAACTGACAAAATCGCGTGCGACAAAGTCGCGTTTTGTGCGCATTCTATGGTTTAATTTTTGTGATTTGATTGTTTGGTTTCTTTAACGTTGACAGAGAGTTCGAGAAGATAAACTGTGTCAGTGTCAAAGAGTTGGCCAATCAACCAATAAAATAAAATTTTAAAAAAATCCAACAACACAACATGAAGTGCTATGCTAAACAGCGACACTGTTTGTTCCGCGTGGCGTTTTAAAACGCGACAAAACACACACTCCACCAAAAATGTTCATAATTAATGCAAAGCAATGCAAAGCAAACGAAGCTGCGTTTTTTTGTGTTTGGGCCATAATTGATCAATGATTAATGAATTAATTTTTACTGATTTTATGCCGAATATTCGAGAAGAGCTCAAAAATACACACATAAATTGCAGACACTTTAAGCTGATAATAATTTAAGCACTTTTAATTTTTTTTTTTTTTTTTTCACTTACGTGTGGGCGAGCGTGCATTGTGTTTGCCATGTCGCTGCTCGTTGAAGAAGGTGCCCAATATATCCATGGGCTTCATGGAACGATTTGCCTTGAGACTCTTGCGACGCTGGGCGCGCTGAAGCGCCGCCAGTGACGCTGAGTTTGTGGCAGGATCCGGCTCTGGCAAGGATACGGCTGCTGCTGTTGTCGTTGGAGATCCTTCTCCAACTCCCACTCCCACTCCATCGGAATTGATTTGCTCCGTCTGATTGGCATTCAGGCCGGCCTCCTCATCGCTAACACAAACGGCACTGTAGCGACTTCCAAACATTTTGCCAAAGTCCTTCATAATTGCATTTGTATCTTTCAGTTACAGAACGTATCTAATCACTTCAAACGCACTTGTTTATCTACTTTATCTGCGGCACTTGAAAACGTTGTTATTCTTATGCTTTCGCTGCGGCAGCTCCTTTATTTCAAATCAATTAAATCACTAGATATATAGAATATGTATTCGAGTTCATGTATTTGTATCTTAAATCTGTATCTGTATCTTTATATGTTATTTTTTTAATCTAGCTTGTTGGTTGGCCCAAGCGCGTTTGCGTCCGTTCGCTGGCGTTGCTCGCTTATGAATGAAAACCCGGACGTGCGACAGTCGCACCAGGTAAAGTTTACGGCTTTCAATTTTCACACAGTACGCGCCAAGTGCGAGATCGTTTACCTGTCCGTCAAGTCTCTCGCTCTCGCTCTCTGTCTAGGGCTCGCTCTCTTACGTTACGTTACGTTACGTTATTGGCTTACGTTGCGCTTAGACGCGCTCAGCTGTTTGCTGTTTGCTTTGTTTTGAGCCGGTCTTTACAGTCAGTCTTTGCCTCTCTTTCTTCTACTTCTGTGCGCTCAGCTCGAGCTGTTTGCTCTTAGCCAAGCTTAGTTTGTTGGCCAAAAAAAAGGTTGCAAACCCGTTTGGCATACGACGCATCGCATTTTGGGGAAATACCACTCGCTATTTGAATCGTAAACGCGGCTACTTCAGTAGCAGACATTACTCATACGACGCGTGGTACAAACAACCAAAAAAACACAGTTACAACCGAAAAGTCATGGAAAACTTTTGAGCATTTTACATAAATTGATTTAACGCGCTAGTGTTGGTGTAAATACGCAATTTGAATCCAGTTTATTGCCAGTTACTCGAATTGTTGTTTTCTACAATCGACGTAGACGAAACGCCGACAAATTGTTGTCGGTTTATGTTCTGCGTTGTCTTGAGACAAAAAATATAAATAAAAATAACAAACAATAACAGCAACAAAAAAAACCCAATCACCTTCAGTTTTGCATGCAAGCGTCAAAGACGTTTTCTTTTGCGTTAAAATAAAGTTCAAGTTGTAGATTTATTTTTGTGTATGTTTAGAAATTTCTCGATTGAATTTTGAATACCGCCCATTTCTATGTAGAGTCTTGGCAAATACTTAAGTGGCAACTATTTAGAAGCATGTTTGCAATATTACGAGTAATTTTGATTGAGGGGGCTCGACAGAGTATGTTGTGCATGTTGTCTGTTCCCTGTTGCTTGAGGGTTTGCTAATCAATTACCACACAGCTGATAAACGGGCCGACTCGCTGCCTGCTACAAGCCAAGCGACACTTCCTGTTTTGGCCAATACTTAAAAATAAATATAGCCATTATTTGAATCAGGTTCTCAATCTATTGACTTAAAAATTGCATTTGACAACAGCAGCAGATTTATAATCGCATATAATTTAGACACATTAGTATTGTTAGGTGACTGAGAAACTGTGTCTTATGAAAAGTTCTCTAAAATAACCAAGTATCCTATAATAATATTTAATAATATTTAATTAGTTATCCAACTATTCCGTTGCATAATTTTTAAGCGTTCTAAGTTGATTAAATTCTAACTTCGTGTATCAATTTGTTGATTGATTGGTTAATTGACGGTTGTGACTAGAAATCCTAATATAAATTTTCATTTCCAAATGGGAAAAATTGTTGAAAAACATATAAATAAAATTCAATTAATATTCAGTCTCTAGTTACTAAATTAGAATAGTGCATAAGTTTAATTTATTTAAAATAAAGTGCCTGGTCATTTGAGCTTTAAACTTAGTTTAATGACGTACGAATTTAAATATATTAAATTCAAATTATACTCATTAAAAATAGTAAATAAAATATTATTCATAAAGTTAATTGAATTTAGGCTTAGGAAATTTATGTTAAGTACATATTGTGATGAGATTAGATTATAAAATATACATACATTAATAACAACTTAAATACGGCATATATACCTGTCTATTAATTAATTATAATTAATTAGCTTTATGTAATTTACAAGTCATTAAATATATTGTGGGGAACAAAGTACAGAGAAGTTTTTAACTCTCAATTCAACTAATCACCATTGGATTTCTTCTACCAATTTTTTTTTTAAATAAGTGTATTGAGAAAATATATTTTTTTTAATATAGAATGTCAGCCAATTAAGGTAACGGTAAACATAGCGGTTTTTATTTTGTTGCATTTCATGACAAATTGTGTCATTGAACTGGACGTTGCAATTCGCCGTCTATAATTAAATTGTTGTTATTCATGAATATTGAATATTTGCTGCCATTTTTGTTTTAAATAATTGTTATAAATAAATGATTCCGAGTGTAGGGGATACCTTAATCAATTTCCGCATTGACAAATCATTTGCCGTTAATCTTTGACTCATTGGCAACAAAGGCAACGATAGCAAAATGCCAAATTTGTTAATCTCTATCCCAAAAGAGATGTCAATTCATTTCCATTGTCTGCTGACTTTAGGCAGATGACCTTGCCGAAAGGCTACTGAACTCGCTCTTTGACATCGCAGAACACTGAGCACAAAAGCCCAAACAAAACTATCAATAAATTAACAAGATATTGTGTGAAACGATTTGTGGGTGTCACGCGAGGAATAATATTAGCTTGCCCGACTACCAAGTACCCTGTAGTTGGTTTAAAAAACAAATGTTAAAGATATGTAAACTTCAAAACAAATATTGAAAAATTAAAAAACATAGATATTTTTTAGTGAGATCAATACACCCAGTGGAATAAGTAAATGTGGTTGTTGCTATTCAAAAAAAATATACTTTTAACACAAAAGATTTGTTGCAGATTCCTTAAATAGTCTTATCATTTAATTTTCGTTTGAATGACACAAAAATTTCTTTAACCCATAAAGTACCCATGGAAAATTTAGAATTTTTGTAAAAGTGTTTTTTCTACTTTTTTCCTCGATTTTTTACAACAAATATTTTGATGCAAAAAATTTTTCAATCAATTCTAAGAGTGACTACAAAAATTTTTTTTCAAAAATATTTTTGCTAGTATTTTTGAAAATTTTTTGAAAATTCTAAAAATTATTATTTTAACCCATTTTCCTGATTTTCAAACAAAAAGTGTCATTTTAGCAATTTTCAAAAAATATAAAAAATTCTAACAAAATTATTTTTAAAATTTTTATTTTGCAGTCACTCTTAGAATTGTTTGAAACATTTTTTGCATTCAAATATTTTTTGTAAAAAATCTAGGAAAGAAGTAGAAAAAAAAACACTTTTACAAAAATTCTAAATTTTCCATGGGTACTTTATGGGTTATCTTTTGTGTTAAAAGTATATTTTTCTTGAATAACTTTATCCACTTATTTCCCTGGGGTATATAAATCAATTAGGGTAAAAGTAAAAATTAAATTTAGTCTTTGAAAACGACACGATAAATTAAATTTTATGCTTGACCGAACCGAAATTAACCGTTATGCACGAATCGGTTATTTAACGGTTATATCGCGTGAAATAATATCGGTTCTGGGGTTTCGGTATTTCAATTACGGTTTCAGTTACGGCTACCAATTTCAATTGGATAATACCGTGTAACGGTTACGGGCTAAATCCCTGATAATAAACAAAATTATCTCAAAAATAATTTTATTAAAATATTATTTAAATATTACGTCTTTCAAATATTATGTCAGCTTTTAATATTTTTATGAGCACACTGTAAAGTTGCTAAAAATCCAAAGTTTAAATGACAGACACAATTCAAATGTGATGTTCTCATTATAATTTAAAATAATTGGTTAGCAAGATATTTCCCGGAATTATTTATAGTTATTGTTAATAAATGGACTTGGCAATTTGAACAGGACAGTTGAAGTCAAGCTAATATCTAACCATTAACGCAGTTGTTATTGTTATTGCAAGCCAAACAGTTGAAGTTAAATGAAATGTAATGTGTTATTGATAGGAATTGGCGTTAATTGTTTTGTTCGTATAACATCGGTTAATTTGAGATCAGAGATCCCAAGTTCCCCGTTCTCGGTTCTCAGATCGTTAATTGGCCAGACTAGTAACGGATCTGTCCATTTCAATCCAACTATAATTAGCTCACTTTACTGGCTAATTCGCACTTGGTAATCATAGGGGTTTGAGTTTCACTTTGATTAATTACTAATTGCATTAGCCACGTTTCTCAACTCGGAATGCAATTGCAACTGCATCATCTGAAGGGTTCAGCTCTTGGGTCAGAAGTTATTATCGATCGTATCATTAACAATATTATTATTACTATTGCTCTGACGTCATTGGGTACCAGAAACAATAGATAAAGTTGTACTTTAACCACATTACCCAAATTACTTTCGAGCTCACGATTATCGGCTCATGTTTTATTGATTTAAAAGAAGACTTTGGCATTTAATCAATAGTTGCTATCGAAATTAGTTCGAAAACCAAAATAAAATGCCATTTAATTTGGTCACATTGAATTTTGGCATTTAATCAATAGTTGCCATCGATTTAGTTCGAAAACCAAAATAAAATTCCATTTAATTTGGTCACATTATTATACAAAAGTTCAATTGTTCATTTGAAAGTGTTAAGCAGACAAGTACAATTTAAATGGGACACAAAATCCACAAAATAACAAAAACAAACAAGGCAATGGAAGACATTAATCCAAAACAAAACATTATAAATAGCACCACAACAAATGTGGGTTAAGTAACAACAAATTTATTGTACTTCATGTCTAAATTTTTTTGCGTTCTATAGTTTTAATCAGGGATCGCAAATATCGAATACTCAAAAACTAACAGGGACATTGATAAAATTGCACATACATAACAGGATACATTTTTATATCCAATTTTAATGCTTTAAAAATATTTTTAACTTTTATTTTTTTAAGTTTTATTTTCAATTTTTATTATAAAACTAAAAATAAAAGATACTTTTAAATTTTTTTCATAAAAATTAATAAAGAACTCTTTTTTTTTTTCATACAAATTTTAATCGTTACAATTCCTAATTTTATGATTTTGATTCATATAACTACTAGCGTTTTTTAAATTAACTTAAGATGTACATATTATTACAATAATTTAAAAATATAATATTTTTTTTTTTTAAAGATATTCTCCAAAAATAATTTACAGTTAAATTAAAGAAAGCCAAATCTAAAAAAAACCTCTAAGAAAAACATTTCCATGCTCCAAAATTTCTGATATCCCATTTTGGGAAGAGCTTTATTAAATTATGTTTATAAATTATTTAAATGTTTGTTAAAAAAAAAATTATAAATTATTTTAAAAAAAAATCGACACTATGCAAAATATTAACTTTTATTAAGTAAGACCTCTTTGCGCAATGTAAGTTTTGGTTAAAATACAATAAATTTGAAAAAGTATCTAAATATTTTTGGGATCAATAGTTTCAGTTTCAATATTATCATTTTTTAAAATCAGCTCAATATGTATCATAATAATAATTTAAATTAATAATATTTTATTCTTTTTATCTCCAAAAATAATTTATAGTTAAATTAAATAAATCCAAAATTAGATCGGTGAGCAGTTAAAAAATCTAAATTTAAATATTCCAGTTATGGTTATCTTTAGGATATTCTTATGAAATTGCAATGCATTGCTGATTCACTATTATTACGTGAAATCATCTTTTTTATTAGTCTGAACTCAGATACGAAATGCTGGCCAAAGACTTTACTCATATTGGAGAACTTGTTTGCAATCGTTCCAGTTGCTCTGGCAACAGGTAGGCAGTGAATCGACTGGCCATCAATGCTGATGATTAAGATAAATTAACCGATCTGTCAATATAAAATTGCGAACTTCGAGCATTGAAATGAACCTGGCTACTTTATACTAGAATACTTAGTTTGATGGCATGCAAATTTGTCGAATGAGAAGGCATAAATGCCATCTCCAAATATGTAATTGATAACACCTATACTTATTTAGTTAGATCACTGACATGAGGGATACACGAGCTGCTAATAATGAACGCGAATAATCACTTATTATTTATCTGTATCTGTTTGTAAAATACAATTATCGATTAATGTTAGTTTCAGTGTCGGCTCTTGAGTTTTCTTTCAAGTACAGTCGGGTAATTAAAAATGCCACGATATTGTCGTAAGTCGGTGATTTCTCTTCAAGTTGAATTGTGTTCCGGTTTTCCAACTAATCAAAGCTGAGCTTATGCGTAACGCATAGTTACAAAGATACATATGTAGCTTAATTGATTTATATTTATTATGGCATTAAATAGAGGTAATTATTAATCAGCCTGATCTCACGTGCTCTCAGTTAACCTTCAATTCGATGTCGAACACATGTCCGTCCACAGTCTGCAATTGTGCAAGTATCTTAATTGTTTAACCTGAGATCAGTTTACAGTCATCGTCTTCAAATGTGTCGAGTCATGCCGGTGTGAAAGAAAGAATATGATATCAAGACAGACACATAAAATAAACACAATCATCAAGAGTAACAAACAAATTAATAATATTTAAATTTAAGCATATATTTATGCATATTTAACACAAATCTTAATTATAAATGAGCAACAATAAACAACAATAACAAATTACAATGTGGAATTTCACAATATTCGCATATGAAACTTGTTATTTGTATTTGTATTTCGTATTCGTATTCGTTGGGATTGGACTCTGGTCGGGCCTCCAACAACGCCTTCGTCGTCATACGCTTTTCGGACTGTCTTTTTGACTCAGCGATTTCTTTCAATGGCTCTCAGATACACTTGTATCTGTAGGAGGCATTTTTGACTTATTGGCTTACTAATTTTTAATGGTCGGACATAATTCAAAGAGTTGATAAATAAATATTTTGATAACCTTTAAAATTCACATATTGATTTTTTAATAACAAAATGTAAAAAATAAAGTTTCGATTTCAAAGGAAAATATGTTAATTTTATTGAATTTGTCAAAAACAAAGTATTGATTAAGTGTTTATTTAAATGCCTTCAAATTGAGTTTCAGACAACTCTGAGCTGAGCACAGGGTACTTCATAAACGAGCACTCCCGAAAAGCATATTTATTATTTACGACTAAAAACTTAATCGATTGTGAAATCATTCTGAATACATTCAAAAACACAAGTAAGATGGTGTAAATTGTCTACAGATATCTGGCAAAAGATAAATGATATAAGGATTCTGCATGCAATGCCTGAAAGATTAATGATTCATAAATACTAAAACTATCACAACAAATTAATTTCGTTTTCAAGACTTCACCTTGAAAAGGTTTTAGCTTGGTAAAGCCCAATTTGGACTGGCACTAATGATCTGTTTTTCAATGTGCCTTGCAATTTGGGGAATCAAAGAACAACAACAACGACTATAAATAACGAGTCCAAAGATCGTTCACAGCTGACGACGACTTCCCGATCAATAACTTCAAGTACTTATCATATTTATAGAGATTTCTCTCAGTGACGAATCACGATAATTGTGCTTCGTTTTTCCCGTTCATTCAGCTCTCTGTGACTTCGTAACAACATTCTCATGATTAGAGCAAACCCTCGACAACAACAGCCAAAAAAAGAATAAATTTAACGACGCAAAAATGTTCTTTTTTTGTTTCCTTTTTAAATTCGAATTCGGCAGCTAATCGTGAATTGGCACAAAATCATCAACGGTTCGCGAATTATTTTCAGTATGTGCATGTGAATCGGGAAGCGGGAGAGAACTTCTGGATTTTTTTTTAAAATTTATTTCTGGATTTAATGTGTGTCAACGGCCGGAAAGACTACGAGATACCCTGTGTACAGTTTTGAGAAATATATATGCGCATACCCAGCGATCTACCATGCGCTAGATGGCGCCTCTGTTTCACTCAATTTTAAAAAGATGCTTTAATACCTTCTGTATCTATAATTGGATAGCTAAGAAATTTTTTGGATAAATCAGGGACTGCAAATAATAGAAAAGAGTTTCAAAAAAATTGAAGCACAAAAAAACGTACTAGAAGAACGGGAAAAACAGACATATGTTATTTTTGAACGCCAAATTCGAAAACAAGATAAACTTTTATTTGCAATTTTTATAAAAAATATTATTTTTAATTATTAAAATTAATTTAAATGATACAAATTAAAAACAATTATTTTTTTTCAACTTTTATATAAAAATGTAACCCTAATGCCTTTTTCCAATTTATACATACATACGTATAAAACATTATAATAAAAATTGACAAAAAAGAGTTATGCGTAAATTTTTATAATAAAAATAAGAAATAAGAGTTGGGGTTACATTTTTATATAAAAATTTAAATATAACAATTGTTTTTAATTTTTATCATATAAATAAATTTTAATAATTAAAAATAATGTTTTTTATAAAAATAACTCTTATTATTTATTCATGGAACGAACTAAAATTGATGCTTATGATTTCTGTAAAGGTATTAAGTTGCGCATTATTTGCATGTCTTCAAAGCATAGAAGTGATATCTACACTTATGTTTAAAGAGGAACTGGAAAAGTACAAGTGTGTGCCAGACGAACAGTGGAACTTTGAAACCTTGTAACACATTTTATCATCGATGTCGTCGAATAATTTATGTGTACAACACAAAGTTGTACGACAAGTCCCTGTCGGGGTATTAGTATTATTAACATTTATGAGTGTGTTTCTACACCGCCCAAGTTCAAGTTCAAGATCAAGTACCGAGCATACTTGCTTACATATTTAATCAATTATGACAACAATCAAAATATTTTATACCAAACATGCAATTTACAAGCTATTAAAAGCCCATAACTAATCAAAAATTAATTTATACATAAGTAATTACGTGATGAAAAAAAAAAGTTGAGCATAATGAAGACATTTAGCTGTTGTGGGCCTATTAAAATAGCCATAAACTATATAAGCCACCTCTAATTATATGGCCAGTGCTTTAACTATCACCTGCTCTAAAGCATTTGACACATTTGGTTAAGCAAATTGATTAAGCCATTTAATTAGCGTGACAAAGTGTGACATTATATACTATAATTTTTATATAGGCCCACCAATAAATATAAATAATTGTTAGAGTCATTGAACCAAGTAAATAATGTTAGATAAATCAATGTTTAGAAATATTTAGATAGTACAAATAATAATAATTAAATTCTAGAGTCTACAAGGTCTGGTAGGAGCTGTAAAAAATTCTTTGATCATAAATAAACATTTATCAAGTTCCATAAAATTTGTGTAGTTTCTTTTGCACAATGTTTTAATAGATCTTAGATATGAGATCATTGAAACAACTTGTTGTAGAAATTAGCATTTGCAACTAAGTATAAACATTTAAAGTTCAGTTCCATGGGTTTCCCTATTTTATGATCCACTCGAAAGTCCATTTAGAACTCTTAGTTATCACCATATTAATATGAAAATCAAATATGTTAATTATATAATGAAATCATTGCTGTTGACTTTTGTTTTTTTAGCGAGTGAACACAATATTGACATAGATCAGTTACATACGTTGAGGTTTGGGAATTTATTCACTATAATTACAGCTGCCGGAGGTAACTGACCAGAGGATTTTGCATACACAATAATAGATAATGATTTGCAAATATGTACATCATTTAATTTATTTCAAGTGTAAATTTCTTTACGCGATTTTTCTTTGATGGATGCAAGACAGGTTGTTTATTTTGCATTTTATTTGAATTGATATTGTTTATAATATTTTGTTTCATTTTCAGGGATCACCTGGGTCAACACTGATTCACATTATACAACCAACCGACTGTTTGAGATTGTTTTGAGATCAATGCACTGATAACAATCTTCAATTCTGGAATAGCACGTGTAACAGAAATGTGAAAATATCCAAGACATTTCTTTAAGGATAAAATAAACCATACAAAATGACTATCAATGTCTTATTATATAAAACACAATTCTAAATTAATTCAGATAGTAGTTAAAAATTTAAATATAAGGCTGCACTTCATGAGAAATATAAAAAAGTAATAGTAAAATTAAATAAGCTTTAATTAACACGGTAATGATTAAATTATTTAAAACCAATAACGTTTTCTTTGCTGGTTGATATTCAATGAGGCGGAACCTTGTCAGGTTTATGAACAATAAAAATGCATTTAACATTTTATCTGCATACAAGTTTTTGTATATAAATCAATTGATTATGGGCTTTCGACCTCTATACAAAAAATAAAATAAATAAAATAATATCATAAAATAAAAATGTATACTCACTTTTTGGTATAGTAAACATATTATCTTCTTTTGATTAAAATATTCACAATATTTATATATTTTGTAAATGTTTTTAACTGAGAAAATTTCACGAAATTAACGGAAATTAACAAAAAAAAAAAATAAATAAAACGACCATTGCAGCTAACAACAGTAAGCAATCGAATGAATTTAAATAATTAAAAATGTTTTATAAAATGCTTTTATTTAATGTTATTGTATGTATTTGTTTATAATCTGCAATGTGCACAACGAGAGAGACTTTTTGAGCATCAAATTGGAACGTCATATGTCTTATCAGAATCGTGACTGATGAGCACTTGATACGACACGGCAGACAGACAGACAGACAGACAGTGGGAGTAACAGTAAGACACACTTAAAAAAACAGGGTTAAAAGATTTATTATTTGGTAATTTAGACTGCCCTTTAAAAGTGTATTCAATTGAACTGCAGTCACCTATAATATATACAGTATGCCACTAATGTCTTCATACAGCATAAATTTGTCAAATTTTCGTATAATAAAGATGTGTTGATGCGGGTTTCTTATATTAATCTTCTATTCACTTAAATTCCGATCTTATGATACGAAAATTTCTTTAACCCAATTAGTAGCCATCCATAATTTTGAATTTTTAAAAAAAGTCAATTTTTCAACTTTCTTCCTCGATTTTAAATAAAAAATATTTTGATGCAGAAAAATTCTTTAAACAATTCTAAAAGTGACTGCAAAGTATCGCTAGTATTTTATATGATTTTTTGAAATTCCTAAAAATTAACACCCCTTTTTCCTTATTTAATTTTTAGCAATTTTCAAAAAATCAAAAATAAATACTAGCGAAAAGTTGTTTTAAAAATTTTTTTGCAGTCACTTTCAGAATTGTTAAAAGAATTTTTCTGCATGAAAATATTTTTTTTTTAAAAATCGAGGTAAAAAGTTAAAAAATTTACTTTTTTTTTCATTTCAAAATATTTGATGGGTACTTAATGGGTTAAACATATTTTTGTATCATTAGTGCGGAATTTAAGTGCATAAAAGATTAATATAACAAACTCGCATCAAAACGTCTTTATTATACGCAAATTTGGCAAATTTTTGCTGTATGAAGACATTAGTTGCACACTGTATGTCTTATCAGAATCGTGACTGATGAGCACTTGATACGAAACGGCAGACAGACAGACAGACAGACAGTGGGAGTAACAGTGAGACACACTTAAAAAAAAAAAGAGTTGAAAGCTCTTTTATTTGGTAATTTAAAAGTGTATTCAATTGAACTGCAATCACCTCCAATATATAAGTCTAATATTAAAATGTCTTTGTAATTTAATTAGTTTAAGTCTAGTTGTTGTTGTTGTTAATATTGGTAATCAGCTTTGGTGCACATTTATTGTCATTTGGTTTGTTTTCTTTGTCATGCTGTTTGTTGTAGCCTGAAGTCGTTGGCCCAATTAACCGAAGCCCTGAACTAAATATAACAATTGAATTTACCCTATTTACGAGTCAAATACATTTACTACTTATAACAATCTAATTATATTTTTTTCTTTTTTATTATTATTTTTTATTCACTAGCACATACACATATGTACGAACAATCACACTCATGGACACACACACGCAACTCTTTTCTATTGCCTTCGCTGTGGCGAACTAAACGAGACCGACTAACTAACGGACTAACGGACTAACTTGAGGGTGGCAACGAAGTTCTTTAATCAAAATAAAATATCCAGCTGAATAAGTCGTTGAACGCTGGCGTTGCGTTGCGTCGAGGAAGAATAGAGCAGAAATAGATGGATAAGGAGATGGAGATGGAGAAGTAGAAGTAGAAGGAGGTGGAGGCGGAGGAGTAGAAGCAAAGCAAATGAAAATTGCGATAGCAGAGATCAGAAGAGAGTTGCCACAGTTGCCGAGCATGCTCAAGAACCAACTGTTAACTGTTCCAGTGGAAGCTGAAAGCATACGCAAATAGAGTAGTGTAAGGTTGACCAATGAAATACCCTGTATGATAAGAGAGATTGTTTTAAAAAGTCTTTGATAGTGAGAATAAGTAATAGTTGATTATAATTAGTTAAATAATTTGCTCAAAATCAACATTTAAGTTAAAAAGATTCGATTTTATACAAAATAAATTTATATATATATACATTATTTTGTCTCATTTTCTCTATTTTTCTTAATTTTTTAAGCTGTAAAAATATAGTTTAAATGTTGCTGAATTTTAAGGAAATAAACTTGAGCTAAAAAGTTTTCGGATTACAGATTACTATTATTTTAGTTTATTTATTTATTTTGATTCCCAGTGCTACAAGCTAACGCTTACTATTGAAGGCACAAGTCACTATTACAAAAATCGGTCTTAAAATATTATTAACATTAAACAATTCACAATTAATAAATTTAGTTTTAGTTTTAAGAAAATTTAAATTCTAGTCTGCAATTTAAATTATTTTAATTATTTTTATAATCTAATGTAGTACATTTTATTTATTTATTTATTATTTTTTAGATTAATGGATTAATTGAAATCGAATGCTCTTCTAGAATTGAATACCCTTGCTGGTGTACCAAAATTCTGAAGATTTCTTGTGCCGCGCTGATAAGACGACCGTAGAACGGATGCCCATAGCAGCTGCCCAACGACCCTAATGTCTGATAAAACAAATGCCATTTGTACGCACAGCCCGATATAAAAATAGTTGAAGCATTTGTATATTGAATATATTATATTTAATAGGGTAGACACAAATACGCTTCACTATTGTCCCCAATTATTGTTATTTATGGGCTCGATTTGTTAACTTAAATTTTTTTAGCTAAAAATAAATTGCAAATAACAGATTTATATAAATTACATTTTTTTTATATAAAAACTGAGTCGATATAAATACAAATTTTTTTCCTAACAAAATAAATAAAACCATAAAATGTAAAAACTAAATATTTTTTATTACAAAAACTTTTTTCCTAACTCTTTTTCAAGAAAATAAACACAATATAAATTTGATCACGCCTCTTTTATTGTTTTGACGCTTGTTGCTAATCTGTTTCAAAAATCTGTTTCTAATTGTTATTTATTAGCTCAACTTGTTTAAATAATATTTAAATTTATTGCAAATAACTGATTTATATAAATTTAAATTTCTTTTTATAAAAAATGTGTCGTTATAAAATTTACATTTATACAAAATAAAAAAATCCATAAAATGTAAAACCAAATGATTTTTTATTACAAAAACCTTTTTAGTTATAAATTTTCAGGAAAAAAAAAACACAATATAAATTAAACCACGCCTCTTTTTATTGATTTGACGTTTGTTGCTAATCTGTATCAAAACCTGTCAATATATTCTAATTTTATATAGCTTAACTATCGGTTAGTGGGTTCATTAACACGTATTCAAATGACTTTTTGATTTGCTATGGAATGTATTCCTTACATATGTATATGTACATATATTAAATACAAATATCTCGCCCACATGTAAACAAAGCAAATGGAATTGACCACGTTTTCTTACGATTTTAAGCATAGTAATCCAGTAGCTGAAGTTCTTAACGAAACCCTCAATTAAAGTAATTCGAATGCGGCATTCGAGTACATGTTTAATGTTGTAATTAAAGCTTGTACATAGCCGAGTTGAGTTGATCTCAAATGACGTAAATAGCTAGGAAAGTGAAGGGATTGCAATGCACAGCATGCTGTGAATTGAGAGCTAAAAACTGATCCGATCTCAGATAGGATCTGTCAGCACAAAACTCAAAACAGAAGAAGCCACAAAGTGTAAAAAGACTTCCGCATAAAAAGTTCACTGAGTGGTTTCCACATACGTCACAGTCACAGTCACAAAAGGCAAAAAGTAAAAGGCAGCATCCTCAGTTTTTTGCCACTCTCCGCGATGCGACTGGAAGGTCACGCATTGTTACGCCCCCCTGACAACCCTATTGTAACACTTCCAGTCTACACACGTGATGCGATGCCAGCCAGCGAGTCTTGGCGCCAAAGCACCTCAGTTGCCCTCGAGTTACGCACACAGAAACCAAGAAACCCAGAAGCCACAATATTTTATTTGTTCTCAGTGTTTTTTTTTTATTGATTTAAAGTTTTTTTCGCTGTCGCTTAAGGTCAAAGGATCACGCGGCTTTAGTCTTGCTTGTTTTAAATATACATAATATATCTTTTTATTTAAAATTTACGCGTTTTTCATTAAGCTACATCCATTTAATGAGACTTTATTTTACTTGTATTTGTTTAAGTATTTCCTTCATGCCGCGCAATTTGTTTAAAAAAAAAGCTTAATTAATAATTTTATTTATTACTACGATTCGAAACAATACGATTGCTATCGCTGCTCTTGTGTTCTGAAATTAAGTGTGATCATTTTTGTATTGTGACGAAATATCACCCGATTTGACCTTCCATTTGCACATGTGAGTATTTGCATAAGTTACAGTGCTTCAAATGTCTAAGAAGCTGATGAATTTTTTGTAACATAGGTATGTATGTGATTGCTTCCTGAGTGATCGATTAATTTTCTGCAAGTACATTAGTGTTTTTCTTACAATAAATATAAGGTTAAAACCATACCTGTTAAATTTCGATAAGAATTACTAATAAAATTAGATTATTTTTTGGATATAATCGTAGAGACCTATATAATTCACTGTTGAAAAACTTGTGATTATATATTATTACGATTACAAAAAATTAGAAATAATTTAAAAATATTACAATTATTCAAAAATTATTAGAAAAAATCAAAAATAATGAAAAATAATCTTTCTGATTATTTTAGATTATTTTTGATTTTTCTGATTATTTTGGCTGCCTTGAATTTGAAAATTTAAAATAATTTGATTTTTACTAAATCAGAAATTATCAAAAATAGTCAGAAATAATCAAAAAAATCAAAAATAATCCGAATACTCAAAAAGATTACTTTTGAATTTTTCTGACTATCGAAAATAATCGTAATTTAATCATAAGTTCGACTTTTAAACAAAAATAATCTAATGACTTTAAAGTTATATTTTGTTCAATTTATAATCTGTTGTAAAAAGATATTTTTTTGAATTTTTTAAAAACAGTTTTTAATTAGTAAATATATTTTATCGATTGAAAATTAAACTTAAATTTCATCATGACATTGCAGTTCTGCAGAAAAAAAGTAATTTATTTATTTTGTTCTTAATAGCTGAGCATTTTTTTTTATTGTTACAATATAAAAGTCTGTGCAGAGTGTGTAATATTCGTTTCCAAGTATTTGATTAACATATTGCAAACTAGTTGCACTGTCGTTTATAGAGACTTACGATTGTAAGTCACTGAATCTAGCTAAACCCCATCAATCAACAAGTATTTTACAATTCAATTCAATTACGAGCTAGTCTCGACCCACTGTATATCTAACTGTAAGTATTCATCTACAGTTAACCGTGCATAACAAAAGCCCAATGGAAAAGTGTCGCATTCGGCATTAGTTAAATATTTCTCGGGAAGTTATTTTACGCTCTCCGTCTGTCCGTCAATTCGCTCTCTCTCTCTCGCTCTTCGTCTATCCCCATCTCGCATTGTAAATTAGTGTGTGTGGAGCCAATAATTTATTCTAGTTTCACATATTATTTTTTATTGATGTTCTAATGCAAATTGTTTCATGTTAACAGCTCTATGGATATCTGCAGTCGGAGACGATTAATTAATTAAAAGCATTTGTATTTGCATTTGCAGTCATATAAATAAGTTCAGACAACAACTCCTACATACATAATTGTAATGCAAACTAATAAGTATAATCAATTAATTCAATTATTGGGCCTTTATTTTATTCACATTCCAGCAAAACCGCAACAGTGACTTCAATAAGTGCCAGGCACCGCTTCTAAAACAATTTTGAGATCGCAGAATCATAGTCCAACAATAAAAGAGCACGACATGACCGAGCGCTCGTACAGGTGAGTGAAATTCTTACCTGTAACTAAGTAACAATAATCTGAATTAAATCGAGCATAAATACTACGCTGTAAAAAACAATTTCACCTTTAAAAGATCTCAAAGCTGTATTGCTTGTCATTCTTTTTCTTATTATTACATTAGTTCTTATAAATGGCAATTATATTGGCCGTTTAAGCCTTTGAGCTTATTATAAAATATTTTGAAAACTTACTTTGTTTGTCAACTTGTTTACAGCAGAATGCTTAGTACATAAATAAAATTTGACATCATTATGTATGTTTGAAAAATATTATTATCAGTTTTTAAAAAAAAGCTGAAACAAATTTAAAATTTTTAAAATATATAGGGAAAACAATAAATTGCTTAGACTAATGTTTTTCCACCTAATTAAATCACCGCATAAATAAGCCTTTAAGCTTATTAGAAATTATTTTGGACATTCTGCGTTTACTTTGCTTGTAATTTTTGATTACAACTGAATGATTAATATCTGAATTAAATTTTAAATCATTTAATATTTGTAAAATAATTTTAAAAATCTTTAAAGATATCTGAATCAATCTTTAAAATATTAAAATATTAAAGAGGAAATATTTTGCTTCAGATTAAGTTTTTTCATCTAGTTAATACAGCTTTTAGATATGAGGTACATATGTACATTAGCCTGGCCGCGGCTTGTATGGAGTTTTTTCAAGTTGGCGATATCAATGAGCGCCGGGCTGAAAAATATTCGTTTTCACCCCTAGAATACACCTGCAAAATTTGAGCCCGATCGGAGTTCATTTGATGGACCCGAAAACGGGTCAAAGGTCACCCCAAGCCATTTGTATGAAAAAAATCAGTTGTTGTATGGAAAACTTTTTTGTTTCTTAAGATATCTCTACGAAACTTACTACATGCTAATAATTTATTACTATATACATTTTGGCAAAGTTTTATTAAAATCGGACTACCATATCCTATAGCTTCCATAGGAACAATCGGGTGAAAATCACCTTTAGTAAGAAAAACTTTTTTGTTTCTGGAGATATCTGAACCAAACTCACAGATTGTATGCTTAGGACTGTCTCCTACAATCTGACCAAATTTGGTCGAAATCGGACTACCATATCCTATAGCTTCTATAGGAACAATCGGGTGAAAAATTAGTTGTGTGACACACATTTTTGTGTCTATTTTTGTATGTTATTATGGTAAATACATTTCGACCCAATTTATTCAATATCGGATTACTACATCCTATAGCTTCCATAGGAACAATCGGGTAGAAAATGAGCTTGGTACAAGATTTCTTAGAGATTTTTTAGACAAACTAAGAAAAAAAAAACAAATTTTATTTTATTTAATATATTTTCAATGCTCAGATTTATTTCTCTTATTTAAATAAGGACATTAAAAGTAAATCACAGAGATACATTAAAATGAAAATAATTTTAGAATTTAACTCAATTCGGACTTCATATGGCTCGGATGTTTTTGTTTATAGAGCTCAACAACTTGTAAAATGAGCTGTGCCTCTGACTTATCGCGTGTTAAAATTCTGTTGTAATCTTTCATAAACTTTACTCCGCGCTCAGCAACATCATTGACTACACAAAGGTTCTTGAGGAACCTAGAAGCACTTTGATAATTCTTATTATCATTCCATTCGGAAGGATCAACCTCGAGGAAATCAGCTTGAAGCTCGAAACTGGACAAAAGATTTTTGGTTTTGTATGACACAAAATCACATAGGCTGCATTTTATAATATTTTTTACGTCAGAAATTTGTCTGTAATTATTAAATGGCACTGCAGGTTCCATTGCTTTAAGTCTTTTAACCATATATATTTTTTCTTGTATCGATACTTACGGGTCAAAAAATGCTAAGCCCACTACATCAGGTGTTAAGTACCACAAGTGATTTTTCATATTATTAGCAATTGTTTCAGAGACGATTGTAACGATATTTGAAAATTTGATAGCTGCTTGCAAAAATCTTAAGTGCTGATTGGGACATGCAATAGCATTGCTACATTAAAACCAAGCCTTTATGTAGAGCTTAACTACAAATATTGATTCGTCTCGAATGTTGGAAATGGAAGATTTTAAAGCTATAAATTGCCTTTGCCATAAATCTTGCATGAGATGTCGCCCCACAAGTCCGAAAAGCACCAACATTTTCGCCAAGAAATACCACTGTCAGCTCTAAAAGCTCATTGTAATCGCTAGAAATCTGTGGAAGCTTAAGCTTTGCTCGACAAAACCCTTTGAGATCTTCGCAATCATTTAGAGAAATTTTTGCTTCAACACTTTTATCTTCCAAACCGTGTTGAAACTCAGTTTGATTTATCTTTGGCCATATATCCGGAAATCTTTTAAAAATTTAAGTTTCGGGTCCACTGCTTTTTCCAAACTTTTTCTCAAAGACAGCCTTGAGTACGATCTTATCAAATAGTGTTCAAAAAACAACCGATTGTTCCTATGGCAGCTATATGATATGGTCATCCGTCTTTGACCAAATTTGGTCAGTATGTAAAAGACAGTACCAAACATACAATCTGTAAGTTTTGTAGAGATATCTTAAAAAACAAAACAGTTGTTCATACTAAAGGTGAATTTGCATCCGATTGTTCCTGTGGAAGCTATAGGATATGGTAGTCCGATTTTAATAAAACTTTGCCAAAATGTATATAGTAATAAATTATTAGCATGTAGTAAGTTTCGTAGAGATATCTTAAGAAACAAAAAGTTTTCCATACAACAACTGATTTTTTTCATACAAATGGCTTGGGGTGACCTTTGACCCGTTTTCGGGTCCATCAAATGAGCTCCGATCGGGCTCAAATTTTGCAGGTGTATTCTAGGGTTGAAAACGAATATTTTTCAGCCCGGCGCTCATTGATATCAAAAAATTTTTTTAAAAAGGCCATCCTAATGTACATACATATTTATATTAATTTCACATAATGATTTTGCAGTATGAATTCTAGTATATGGAGAAAACAATGAATTGGTTAAGATAATGTTTTTCACCTAATAATATTACCGCATAAAAAACCTTTGAGCTTAGTTATTAGAAAATATTTTGGACATTCTGCGTTAATTTTGGTTGTAATTTTTGTTAACAACAGAATGATAAACTAAATTGTGCATCAATTTATATTTGTAAAATAATTTTAAAGATCTTTAAAAATATCTGAAATAAATTTATAATATTTAACGTAGTTTTTTCAATGTACATATAAGTTTTATTAAACAAATAATTTCATATTTGACATTAATTTCTATACATTTTACGTCAAGTTATATTTTCAAAAGTTATCAAGCATTTTATTTAGACATTGAAAAAACGGGCCTTATAATAATAAAATATTGAGCAGACAATATTTTGATCAAGATTAAGTTTTTCCATCTAATACTGCTTAAGCTATGAAGAACATTCATATATTGAGTTCACATTAAGAGTTTGCAGTATGAATTAAAGGCCGATTGATTATAGAATAGAGCTGTATAGTGATAGTAATGATCACAGGAAATAATCTTGAGCTAAATAGTGCAACAATATAACAGTTTCCTATGAATTTTCCAGAGTTTAATAGGACAACAAAAATTTTAAATGCCTTACACAAATAGTTTCGGAAATGTTGTTGAGACTAATTAAAAACAATTTAATATTTTTAATAAATATTTTAAACATACAAACAAAATATATAAATATAAGTCCATTTTGACGCAGATTTTTGAACTTATGACTCAACTTAATTTATTTGAAATTTACTTGGTTTCTTACACTTCGGGTTGTAAAGCTCGCTTGCAGAATTTGTCTGTCCACCTGTGATTTTATCAGTCAATTACCCATCAAGTTCTGCATTAACCCATTAATGGCTGCCCATAGATCGGCTGGTACGATTTTGACGAAATTTGGAAATGTGTGCCTAGAAGACCATAGAAGTTGAAAGAAACAAAAAAAAATTTTATCTTCAAATTTAATTTTTTCGATTTCCATACATTTTTCAGCTATTTTCGATAACATTCTGTATGCTGAAAAATAGCTAGATATTCACCTGTAAAAATCTACAAGTAAAACAAGGATAACTAAACTGTTCAAATTTTATACTTATATTTTTATTATTTCTCTTTACTATGAAATAAATTTTGCCTCGATATCTCTCACATGCCCCGAGCTAGAATTTTTAAGGTGTCAATACTTTTTTGGGTATTTAAATACCCATTAGCCGTTAATGGGTTAAAAGAGATTTAACTAGTCGGCGATGCTACAGTCGAGCGGTACTCGACTGTCGGAGACCCCGTACTATTTATAAAGATATCTCAAACAACAAAAAGATTTTCATACTAAGACTTGATTTTCGACTGATTGTTCCTATGGCAGCTATATGATATAGTAATCCGATTTCAATCAAATTTGGTCAGAATGTATGGGACCATCTTTTATGCATATTCTGTCAGTTTGGTTGAAATATCTCAAACAACAAAAAGATTTTCATACTAAGACTTGATTTTCGACTGATTGTTCCTATGGCAGCTATATGATATAGTAATCCGATTTCAATCAAATTTGGTCAGTATGAATGGGACCATCCCATATGCATATTCTGTCAGTGTAATTCAGTTATTTCAAACAACAAAAAAGATGTCCATACTAAGACTTGATTTTCAACTGATTGTTCCTATGGGAGCTATATGATATAGTGGTCTGATCCAAAATCTAAAACAAACTCGATCTGCTTACAATATAGACGCGCCTACATACCGAGTTTGGAGTCTCTAGCTCTTATAGTCTCTGAGATCTAGGCGCTCTTACAGACGGACAGACGGACAGACAGACAGACAGACGGACAGACGGACAGACGGACATGGCTATATCAACTCGGCTGTTGATGCTGATCAAAATATATACTATGAGTCTGCCACGGCTCCTTCTGCCTGTTACACACATTTTTTTTGTGACAAAGTTAATGAACCCCTTTCTTTTTAAAGTGACGGGTCTAAACAAGTGTTAACAACCAATTTAAGTTCCCTCTGATTTAACTGGTTTCCTCTCAGTTTCAACTGCTTCCGACCATGATTGTTGGGTTTCTCTCCCTTTCAGCTGGCCCTGTGATGGAGGCGTTGATCACGCAGCCGCTGCGTATTATGCCGCGGCCCAGGGCCAATTTATCCATCGGCTGTGCCGCACAGCGCTGTGTGCTGACTCAATAACAATTCTGGTGGATTGCGTTACTTCAATGGATTGCCTGGCTATATGCCGCCGCCAGGATTGGTGCCCAACAAGTTCAATGGTCCGGCAGGGATGCACTCGCACCTGGAGGTGTGTCAATATGCGCATGCGAATGGCAGCGCCTCTTGCTACAATCGCAATCGCTATATGCCCTACAATCATAATCGAGCCTGTGCATCGGCTGCTGCCATGGCGACCATCAACGGGCATCCGCTGATGGGTCAATCTCTGCAGCAGGCGACCGTCTCGTATCCTGGTTATCAGGCTTCGTTTGCTCCCATCTATAAGCAGGCAGCGCCACTGGCCACGCCCACAGCACTGCCAGTGGCAAGTGTTGCCGCTGCCACGCCCACTGCAAGTATTGCCAGCAGCAGCTCGAGCATTGCGGACTTTGGATACACCAATGAGTTGATCAACACCATGGCGCCCAGTCTGGTGTCCGTATCCTGTGCTGGTAACTCCACCTTGTCCACGCTCTCCACCAGCAACAACAACAGCAGTGGCAACAGCAGCGGCAACAACAGCAACGGCAGCAACAACACCAATGGCAGCTCTGCCGGCGAATCCAACTCTGGACATGCTTATGCCAGTGGAGGCAGTAGCGACACCAGCGACGCTGTCACCTTGCAGATAACCAATCTGGATTACTCCCAGGATGAGGCCAGTTTGCGCAACTTCCTGATGAATCAATTGAAGCCCATCACGCCTGTCATCTCCCTTAACTTTGAGGGCAGCTCCTATGCCAAGGTCACCGTACCGGATCTCTATGTAAGTACAGTAGACTCTCATTAATTCTCACTAATAACTTGCAGAAATATGAATTTAATTGCAATTAAAACCTAAGTTAATTGAAGAATAAATTTTATTTTTAATAATAAATTTTGAGAATCCAAAAGTATTTTGGCACCCTTTAAAGTTAGTTCTAGCCGAATTTTGAACTTACTTCATGTAATGTTTGGTATCAATGGAAAGGTCTTTTGAGATCCTTTCGAATGGTGCCATGGCGAAAAAGGCACTTTTTCCTCTATTTCATACAAAAAGTAGCTAAGGGAACAATTTTCAAGAAATCATAAAAAATACTAGCGAAGAGATTTGAATAAACAAACACTTTAAAAAAAAACTCCATAAGCCGCTCTTTTATGGTGTCTAGTTTTCTTTGTCTGCCACTGCATTTCCTTCATCTTAGGAAAATAATAGAGAGGATAGATTTCCAAAATGTTTTCTTTAGTAAGGTTTTGACAAGCTTATAACTTAAATCAATCATCATCCACACAAAATAACTTAATAATGTAAACAAACAATCGTAGATTCATATATTTTTATATAAATTATGGAAATTTATAACAAATAATTTTTAAAAATTGAAAGAAAATGATGTTAAAGTGAGAATTAAAAAAAAAAAATCTCAAATAAAAATACTTTCGGTGAAAATTTAGAATTATATAATTCAAGGTATACCTGTTAAATAATGATAAGTAATCATAATCATTAGTAATTAGATAATTTTTGTTTAAAAGTCGAACTAATGATTCAACTACAATAATTTTTTATTTTGCCCAATTATTTAATGCTTACGATTACAAGAGATCGAAAATAATCTAAAATTATTACAATTATTCCAAAATAATCAGAAAAAATAAAAAAAAAATTAAAAATATTTTTTTTTTTGTAGTATCTTGATTATTTTTGATTTTTTTCTGAATATTTCAGATTATTTTTTATTATTTCTGATTATTAATGACTTTTTAGAAAAATCAAATTATTTTAAATTTTCACAATCAAAGTAGCCAAAATAATGAGAAAAAATCAAAACTAATCCGAAATAATCAGAAAGAATATTTTTGAATTTTTTTGATTATTTTTGAATAATTTTAATAATTTTAGTTTTTTTGTAACCGTAGTCTTTATATAATTACAAATTTTTCAACAATGAATTTTATAGTCACTACGATTATTTCCAAAAATAATCTAATTGATTAGTAATTATAATCGAAATTTAACAGGTATGGTTCAAGGCACAGAAAAATTAAAATAAGTTTATCTGGAAAACTGCATTTTTTAAGAAAACTGAATACACTTTCAACTATTTAAATAAATTTAAACTTTCTGTTTTATCACTTTTCCTTTCTTTTATTCTTTCTTTACAGTTTGCCAAGCAGGTGGTGTCCAATTTGCATCGCAAGAAGAACGGACACAAGCGCATGTTGGTGAGCTACACCCGCGACTCCTCCCTCACCGAGGTGAACACGTTGCGCTGCCAGGTCGCCGGACTCTTGAAGGTCAGTCTGAGTCAACTGGGTTGTCAACTCCAGAGTTAGTTTTCATTCATGCTTATCCACAGGATGTTCCGTACTATACACTGCCCATGTATAAGTTCCGTGAGCTATTCCAGTCTCGGTTCAAGACATCGATCAGTGTCCTGGATTTGTACAAGATGCAGGACATCTGTACGATCAACTCGGACAACAACGAGGACAAGTTCATCAGCCTGCAGCCAGAGTTGGTGAACACTTTGGAGAGTTCACCGTTGATGGAGGGACTGCAGCACAGTGTGCCCTACTGTACGGCGCACTTCAAGCGGGAACAGCACAAGGGCTGGGCCGAGCAGGAGATTGAGCCGTTGCCCAACGTGTGCATGACCATTGCCGAGATCCAGCAGCTCATCTATCCGCTGTTGAAGCATCATCCCGGCGACATACCCGTCGCCACATTGCTGCACTGCATCGAGGGTCAGTTGAAGGTGCAAATCTCGGCCGATGATAATGGTGTGAATCTGGAGCATCTCGTCTGCTGTGTCCAAGGCATACAGATTCAGGTGAACAACTTTGGCATCAAGATTCTGGGTTGGCTGGAGCTCAACAAGGAGGCAACTGGGGGCGGAGGTTCCAGCAGCTCCAATGTCAGTCTGAATTCCAGTGATCGTCCAAGTTCCAGTAATAACGGTTACTTTAAGAACTCTGTGGCGGATCCGTTGTTTCAAATTGCCCGCGAGGTCATCGAGCTGGTCAAGATGTCGCCCAAGTCGACGATGAAGTTCAATCGCTTCATTCCCGCCTATCACAATCATTTTGGCAAGCAGTGTCGCGTCGCCGACTACGGTTACACCAAGTTGATTGAGCTCTTCGAGGCTTTGTCCTCGGTGGTCCAGATCATGGGCGATGGCGAGAATCGTCAGATAACCTTAACACATCGCACCCAGATACGACGCTTCACCTCGGATCTGTTGCGTGTGCTGCGGGCACATGGCAATAGCTCCGTCTTGTTATCCCAATTGCCCGGCATCTTTGCCCAGGCGCAGAATCGCAACTTTGATGTCACCGATTATGGTGTGTGCGATATTGTGGACATTCTGGATGGCCTGGTCAATAGCAACATTGTGGTGTTGAGCACTGTGCAACAGGGCAAGGATATACTCATCTCCATGCCGAAGCGCAAGCAAACGAACACGGAGCTCGAGAAGATCTGTGTCTTTGCCGGCGAGATGGTTGAACTCTTCCAGAACGCACTCCAGTACACGATACTGTTCCAGAAGTTTGTCCGCTCCTATCACTATCATTTCGCCTATCAGTGCCGGCTCAGCGACTATGGCTTCTTCAAGCTGGCCGATCTCATGGACGCCATCCACGGGGTCGTCGATCTGGAGCAGAACAACGATGAGGACAAGAAGATTATGCTGTCGCCGAAAATGGCCAGACGTGTGTTTGCCCTGCAGTGCGAGGATCTCATCCGGAATGCCACCGGCAACTCCACCAACTGCATGAAGTTGGATCAGATTCTCACGCTGCACAAGAAGAAATATGGCTATCAGATGCAGCCACAGACACTGGGAGTGAAGGACATTGCCAGTGCCCTTGAGCTGCTGCCCTATGTGGAGGTCATCCACAAGGAGCAAGCCACCTGGCTGAAGTGCCACAACGATGATTTGGAGTTCCGACAGCTCTGCTATCGTGCCTGCAAGCATTTGCTGCTCCGGGACAAGGGGGAGCCATTGAGTCAGGCCCAATTCCTCAGCGACTTCAATGCCAAGCACAAGCTGCAGCTGACGGACTCCAAGTTGGCGGCCATGCGACATGCCATCGAGGTGAGTTGACATATTTTAAATTAGCCGCCATTAAAACTAAATTGATTAAAGTAATTAATTTCAAAAAATATTTAATTTTTAATAATAAATTTTGAGAGGTGAGTTTCCATCTTTAAAATTAGCGGGGATTAAAACTAAATTAATTGAAGAAATTAATTTAAATAATTATTTAATTTTCAATAATAAATTTCGAGAAATAAGTTGCCATCTTTTAAATTAACAGGGATTAAAACTAAATTAATTGAAGAAATTAATTTAAATAATTATTTAATTTTTAATAATAAATTTCGAGATATAAGTTGCCACTTTTAAAATTAGCAGGGATAAAA
>JBAMBJ010002136.1:0-37542 GCA_037043495.1 Drosophila recens
GTGACCACGAGACAGATTACACAAAGACATTTATATTTTCAACAAATCTATCATAAATAAATAAGATTATTGTTATCAATTAACATAAAACTCGCGCTGCGAACCCGCTGTCACTTTCCAAAAACTTTAAACGCGTTTTTCTCGAAACCATGTTTTCTAATCTAATTTCAAGTACAGGTCTTGTTCTATTGATCCGATTTCCTTCATTCAAAAAATGTTTTTAAGTATATACTTTTTTGCATGGCTTATACCTAAAATTGGCATGAAAAATTGTTCATTTCTAATTTTTAAACGAGATCAAAGTAAAAAAAAAGTGTACAAATTTCAATTTTTTTTTTCAAACAACCATGAAATTGGTTTTTTTCACCAAAATTAATTGAAGTTAGGTATAAGCCATAGGAAAATTTATCAACTTTAATAAATTATATACATTTCTCAATTCAGTTTTTTACCAAAGGCCCAACACTTGAAGAGGCAGATCGATCTTTTGAGTTTCGAGGTCGACGAGATCCGCCATTTTAAGCCGCCATTTTGAATTATCAAATATCACTTTTTTTTTAATTGTCAATAAACAACGAATCAAAGTTCGAAAGCAGAAGTTCGTATGTCTTTTCATTTTCCCACAAACCAATTTCAAATTTTGCTTGATTTTCGGCCAAATCCAAAAGAACCTCCCCTTAATCGGCATTAACAGCCGAGTGATATAGCCATGTCCGTCTGTCCGTCTGTATTGATGCCTAGATCTCAGAGACTATAAGAGCTAGAAATTCCAAACTTGATATGTAGGTTCGTTGATATTGCACGCAGATCGAGTTTGTTTTAGATTTTAGATCGGACTACTATATCTTACAGCTCCCATAGGAACAATCAGTTGAAAATCAAGTCTCAGTATGAAAAACTTTTTTCTTGTTTGAGATATCTAAGCCAAACCAACAGAATATGCATATGGGATGGTTCCATATATCCTGACTAAATTTGTTTGAAATATGACACTATATCATCTAGCTGCCATAGGAACGATCAGTCCAAAATAAAGTTTTAGTACGAAAATTTGTTTTGTTGTTTGAGATATTTTAAACAAACTGACAGAATGGTTCCACACATCCTGACCAAATTTGATTGACAACGGACCACTATATCATATAGCTGTCCTAAGAACGATCACTCCAAAATAGAGTTTAGGTCGAAAAACTTTTTTGTTGTTAGAGATATCTGAATCAAACCAACAGAATATGCATTTGGGATGGTCCCAAACATCCTGATTAAATTTTATTGACATCGGACCACTATATTATAAAGCTGCCATAGGAACGATTGATCGAAAATTTAGTTTGCATTTTTTTTTAGTATCTCAACCCAAATCATAGATTGAAAATATTCTATGTCTTTTACATTTTGATCGCACACTCGACTGTAGCCGAATGGAGCCCCATTGTTGGGCGAAAGGTACATTACGTACATAACTACTTATATTAATATTTGTCGCGATTTATATTATTTTATTTTAAGCAGTCAAGTATGCTCGACTGTGTCACCGTAGACTAGTTTTTATTATTTTAGTATTGCATAAAATGTTTAAATGTGTATTATTAAATTAATTTGTTAATTTTTAATCCGATTTTCTTATTTGGACTCCTAATAATTTATTTGATTGACTAACTCTATTTATTACGTTAAATAAATAAATTTTTGATCGTGTCGCTCACTTCTAACTGGAATTAAAACTTTTGCTAATTAATTTTAAATAGAGTTCTCTTTGAATATTATAATTAAGATACTTGATAACAGTTTATTCCAGCTGGAGACGTCCAGATAGAGGTGCCTCTTTTTAGGTACCTTTAGATGTAGTCGTATAAAAAACGTTGTTTAATTTGAGATTAAATTTAAAATTTGTCAATATTCGTGTATAATATACCCTTTTGCATTAATTTCCAATGGGTATAGTATGAAATTAGCCTTTTAATAGAGTTTCAGAAAGACAAGCTGACTCGATAATTAAGCAATACAAAATAGATTAATTTTAAAAACTTCTTTGCAAATAAATTATATTAACTATCTACCTCAGGGAAATAAGTATATGTGGATTTTTGTTGTTACTATTATCCCATAAAAAAAACCTCTTTACAAGGTAAAAGTCTAGTGACGAAAACATTTTCATGCCCCAAAATTTCTGATATCCAATTTTGTGACGAATAATATTAAGTTTTACACATAAATTATTTTAAACAAAATTTTTGCATTCGGCACTGCGCAAAACAGTGAGTTTTATTTAGTATTAGAATTGAAACATTTAAGCGCAATGGGCCGGGTGCCAAAATTTTGTTTAAAATAATTTATGTGTAAACTTAAATTATTCGTCACAAAATTGGATATCAGAAATTTTGGGGCATGAAAATGTTTTCGTCACTAGACTTTTACCTTGTAAAGAGGTTTTTTATGGGATAATAGTAACAACAAAAATCCACATATACTTATTTCCCTGAGGTAGATAGTTAATATAATTTATTTGCAAAGAAGTTTTTAAAATTAATCTATTTTGTATTGCTTAATTATCGAGTCAGCTTGTCTTTCTGAAACTCTATTAAAAGGTTAATTTCATACTATACCCATTGGAAATTAATGCAAAAGGGTATATTATACACGAATATTGACAAATTTTAAATTTAATCTCAAATTAAACAACGTTTTTTATACGACTACATCTAAAGGTACCTAAAAAGAGGCACCTCTATCTGGACGTCTCCAGCTGGAATAAACTGTTATCAAGTATCTTAATTATAATATTCAAAGAGAACTCTATTTAAAATTAATTAGCAAAAGTTTTAATTCCAGTTAGAAGTGAGCGACACGATCAAAAATTTATTTATTTAACGTAATAAATAGAGTTAGTCAATCAAATAAATTATTAGGAGTCCAAATAAGAAAATCGGATTAAAAATTAACAAATTAATTTAATAATACACATTTAAACATTTTATGCAATACTAAAATAATAAAAACTAGTCTACGGTGACACAGTCGAGCATACTTGACTGCTTAAAATAAAATAATATAAATCGCGACAAATATTAATATAAGTAGTTATGTACGTAATGTACCTTTCGCCCAACAATGGGGCTCCATTCGGCTACAGTCGAGTGTGCGATCAAAATGTAAAAGACATAGAATATTTTCAATCTATGATTTGGGTTGAGATACTAAAAAAAAATGCAAACTAAATTTTCGATCAATCGTTCCTATGGCAGCTTTATAATATAGTGGTCCGATGTCAATAAAATTTAATCAGGATGTTTGGGACCATCCCAAATGCATATTCTGTTGGTTTGATTCAGATATCTCTAACAACAAAAAAGTTTTTCGACCTAAACTCTATTTTGGAGTGATCGTTCTTAGGACAGCTATATGATATAGTGGTCCGTTGTCAATCAAATTTGGTCAGGATGTGTGGAACCATTCTGTCAGTTTGTTTAAAATATCTCAAACAACAAAACAAATTTTCGTACTAAAACTTTATTTTGGACTGATCGTTCCTATGGCAGCTAGATGATATAGTGTCATATTTCAAACAAATTTAGTCAGGATATATGGAACCATCCCATATGCATATTCTGTTGGTTTGGCTTAGATATCTCAAACAAGAAAAAAGTTTTTCATACTGAGACTTGATTTTCAACTGATTGTTCCTATGGGAGCTGTAAGATATAGTAGTCCGATCTAAAATCTAAAACAAACTCGATCTGCGTGCAATATCAACGAACCTACATATCAAGTTTGGAATTTCTAGCTCTTATAGTCTCTGAGATCTAGGCATCAATACAGACGGACAGACGGACATGGCTATATCACTCGGCTGTTAATGCCGATTAAGGGGAGGTTCTTTTGGATTTGGCCGAAAATCAAGCAAAATTTGAAATTGGTTTGTGGGAAAATGAAAAAACATACGAACTTCTGCTTTCGAACTTTAATTCGTTGTTTATTGACGATTAAAAAAAAAATGTGATATTTGATGAATTCAAAATGGAGGCTTGAAAATGGCGGATCTCGTCGACCTCGAAACTCAAAAGATCGATCTGCCTCTTCAAGTGTTGGGCCTTTGGTAGTAAACTGAATTGAGAAATGTATATAATTTATGACAGTTGATAAATTTTCCTATGGCTTATACCTAACTTCAATGAATTTTGGTGAAAAAAACCAATTTCATGGTCGTTGAAAAAAAAATTGAAATTTTTACACTTTTTTTTTACTTTGATCTCGTTTAAAATTTATAAATAAACAATTTTTCATGCCAATTTTAGCCATACAAAAAAGTATATACTTTAAAACATTTTTTGAATGTAGGAAATCGGATCAATAGAACAAGACCTGTACTTGAAATTAGATTAGAAAACATGGTTTCGAGAAAAACGCGTTTAAAGTTTTTGGAAAGTGACAGCGGGTTCGCAGCGCGAGTTTTATGTTAATTGATAACAATAATCTTATTTATTTATGATAGATTTATTGAAAATATATATGTCTTTGTGTAATCTGTCTCGTGGTCACTTTATTACTGAGCTTAATTACAAAGAAGAGCTTTTCAGATATTTTAGATCGAGCTTTCGCTCTCTGAGAGGAGAGAGAGCTGAAAGCACAGGTTATAATACATAACTTCTCCACCACTTGACTTAAAACTCTCCCGAGTTTTACAAATACAATATAAGTAATTATAAATTATTC
The DNA here is from genome assembly GCA_037043495.1 of Drosophila recens. Taxonomy (NCBI): domain Eukaryota; kingdom Metazoa; phylum Arthropoda; class Insecta; order Diptera; family Drosophilidae; genus Drosophila; species Drosophila recens. The sequence continues at coordinate 4,714 of JBAMBJ010002136.1, forward strand.
ATAGATATTACAAAAATTTAACTTAAGTCTCATATTTCTTTTTTCTTTTTATATTAGAACTATGTATGTTTTTTAGATTACATTTGCGATATTTGGGTTCATCTTTGTGTCTTAAAGACTTATAATTTTTTATGTATCCCTCGTTCCTGTTGTCTACAAAATCCTCTCTTGATTGATTCTTAAAATTAATATACTTTTCCTTATATTTTAAAATATTTTCATATATAGTTTTTTTGTTACAATTTCCGTGCTCAACATTCATTGGCGTATTTTGTATTGCTGAATGGAAGCTATTATTATAAAATTCTACAGCTTTACTAACTTTGTCCTTAATATTTAAGGTTTTGTTTTCTAAATATAAAACTCTAATTTTTTCAGTAAGTGTATTATGAAATCTCTCGACATCTGCATTACCAGTATGATTGTTTGGTTTGACAAGATGAAGTTCTATATTTTCGTTTTTAAGATAGTCTTTTATATTTATACTATTAAATTCATTGTCAGTGATTAATTTTTCAAAATAACCTCTTTGGGACTTATATAAACGTAATTTTTCAATTATGGTTTGGTTGTTGCGATCTTCAAGAAAGAAGGCAGTAGCAAATTTTGAAAATCTATCAATAAAAGTAAGAAAATTACATTTTGAGTTAGTATATATATCCATATGAACAATTTTTTTTAAGTCATTTGGGGTTTCTGTAAGTTTAAATTTTTCTTTAATTGGATTTCGATCATATTTACATCTATTGCAAATGTCGCAGTTATTGAAATATTTTTGAATGTAATCCTTTAGTTTTGGAAAGTAAATTAATTTTTTTAAGCTTTGATAGTTTTCATTTATGCCTGATGGCCAGTGTCATATTTGTGAAATCGTTCAATTTCTTTATACAAATTATCCTCGTCTTCAATGTCTTTTGCATGAAGTGAGCATTTTACAAACTTTACATTTTTATTTCCCTCGAAAATCTCTATTATTTTATTTTGAAATTTATTATATTCATGATCACTGTATTCGCTAAAGATTCCAACTTTGCCTTTGATGATATGTTTTTTTAAAATTACATCCATTCCATCTTCCAAATCTTTTAAATTCAAATAAATTTTCTTGTTTTTATTTTTTATTTCAAACTCTTTAGTTTTTTTATCTGTTAAAATTACTTGTGTTTTAAATCTGTTAACCACTGTTTCTAAAATACCTAAGACAGTGGTGTCCACAAGGTCTTCGGCTTGTGTATGTTGTGTATCTAAGTCATCAAAGTTGTTTTCTAAAGAGGAAAAAGATTCTGCTACATTCAATGCACAAATTTTGTCAGTATTTATTCGGCTTAAAAAATCAGCTACCTGGTTATCCTTTCCTTTAATATAAGATACATTAATATTAAATTCGCTTAGCTTAACAAGCCATCTATAAAGCATTTCATTAAGCTCTTTTCCTTTATATTTAATCAGAAGCCACTTAAGTGGTTGATGATCAGATAGGATATCAAATTGAACTCCATAGAGATATGGACGAAAGTAAGCTGTTGCCCAAACTATAGCTAGCAATTCCTTTTGTATAGGAGAATAGTTTCTTTCATGATCGTTCAGCGTCCGGCTAGCATAGCAAATAGGGTGTCCATCTTGTTGTAAAACAGCACCTAAAGCTATATTGCTGGCATCTGTAATAAGCTGAAATTTCTTTTTGAAATCAGGATATTTCAGGACTGGGGCTTCAGTTATAATTCTTTTCAGTTTATCAAAAGCAATTATATAATTTGGTTCATTTATATCGATCTTAGCACCTTTTTTCAAACACTTAATTAATGGATACGCTACTTGAGAGTAGTCTTTAACAAACTTTCGGTAATATCCAGTGATTCCGAGAAAGGCTTTTATTTGCTTAACATTTTTTGGAATTTGAATTTAAAGAATGCTATCGACTTTATTGGGATTGGGTTTAACTCCTTCGGGGGTTAAAACATGACCTAAAAACTGAGTTTCCCTAGAAAAGAAATTGCATTTATTAATTTGAATCTTAAGATTTGCTTGGGCAAGTTTTTGAATATTATATTAATGTGAGCGACATGTTCAGAAAAACTAGTGGAAAAAATAAGAACGTCATCAAGATAAACGACACAAATTCTGTTTATTTCTTCCTTTAGAACCATGTTGATAAGACGTTGGAATGTCGCAGGGGCGTTCTTAAGCCCAAATGGCATTCGATTAAATTCGTAGTGTCCGTGAGGTGTTGAAAACGCTGTCTTCTCTCTATCTTGTTCTTTGACAAGAATTTGGTGAAAACCCTTCGCGAGATCTATGGTTGAAAAATATTGTGCTCGTCCTAATTTATCTTATATACCTTCTATATTAGGAATAGGAAATTTGTCATCAACTGTGTTTTCGTTTAATTTGCGGTAATCAATGACTATTCGCCATTGCTTTTTGCCGCTGTTATCAGTCTTTTTCGGTACAAGCCACAAGGGTGCATTGTACGGAGAATTGCTTTTACGAATTATCCCTTGATATAACATCTCATCAATTTGCTTATAGATTTCTTGTTCATGAATTTGTGGATATCTATAAATTTTACAATATAGAGGTCTATCAACAATTGTTTTTATTTCGTGTTCAGTAATGTTTGTGTTGGTAAGAGTCTGTCCTTCTAAAAATATTAATTTTTTGAATTTACTTAAAATTTGTTTCAGAGCAATGTTTTCCTGCTGGTTTAAATTATCGAATAGAATTTTCTGCACGTTATTATCAATTTGAGCTATTTCAATCTGATTGATCTCTTCTGTGTAAGGTGAGCTATTTAGAAATTGTATACTGTTGTTATTAATTGTAATTGTATTCCTATATAAGTCAATAATTGCATTTAATGGCTTGAGAATGTTTTGGCCTATGATAGCGTCAAAGCATTTGTTTTTAAATTTAGCTAGCTTCCAACTCATGGTAGCGTTTTGCTGAAATTCTATAGGCAAATCAGTTATAATTTCTTCAAACACCTGTGAGTTTGAATCAAGAGATTGGAAATATATTGGACGAGACAAATTTATTCTTGGGTACTGTAGTAACTTATCTCTATCTAGAAGGGTTGTTGTTGAGCCAGTATCGATCAAGGCAGTAATTTTATCATTATTTATTGTTAATTGAATCAAGGGAAGTGATTTCTCGAGGCAGTAATATGAAAATTTGATTGGCAACAACAATTTTCTTGAGAAGTATTATTGGATTGAAAATTCTGAGGATTACATTCTTGAGAACGATTAGCATCTAGCTGCAAATGATCGACATTCATTTTAGAGACTTGACTTTGTGGATTTGTTTTAAAACTTGTTGAATTACGATATGTGTTTTGAGAATTTGCATTATATTTTGTACCCTGATCTTGATAATTAGTATTTGGTTTATAATTTGACTGATAATTTTGATTTTCATTTCTATTAAACTTTTCAGTATTTTGCGTTTGTTTGTATTTATTATTTTGGACTCTAATAAGTCCTTCTGTTTCTAGCAAATCAAAAGCTTCTCTCAAACTTTTTATGTTTCTATTAATGACAACTGATGCTAAGTTAACATCAATGTTTTTTAAAAATGTTCGTAACATTGCTTCTTCAACATTTTTAGGATTAAACTCCTGAGGCTTCTCATGATCATACTCGAATTTTTCATTAATTTTGCACATAATATTTCTTAGAGACTTAAAATACCCTGTGATGTCATTTTTGTTGCTCAACATAAACGCCTCCTGATACAGTTGATTGTAGGACTCCTTCACGCCAAAATTACGAATCAAAACTTTCTTGATGTCATCCCACGATGGATTAGTGTTGTCAATAGTTCTTATGACGTGAAGAGCTGCACCTTGAATTTTGTTTAAGATGACACGATGAAGAATATAGTATCTTGCAGGGGACTCATCTGGTAGGAATGATAATACCATCTCCGCTTCTCGTAGAAATGATGAAAGAGCCCTTGAGCTGTCGCCTCTATACTCATGAATTTGGTGGGCGTCTTTTATGATATCCGTAATTGATAGAGCTAGTTCGCTAGCCATGGTTGCCAATTATTTTCTGTAGAACAGCAAAAACAATTGATCTGGTTCTTTGGAACACCGTCGACAATCGAAATCGTTCTTTGGAACTTGTTCGATAGAGTATGAAGAGAACTGGTTCACTTCGATAAGTGTGTGTGTAAATGTGAAGCGTTGGTTTTTCGTTACACACACATGCAAATTTGCAAAATTTTATTGATGCCGATGTGCAATTTTAAATGCAAAATCCCATGTCTGGATAATGTGGCAGGAATTGAGGAAGATCGATTGCTGGCACCAAAATGTTCGATGTATTCACTATTTAAAATGTGAATATGTTTGACAATGCCGGTGTGCAGAACAGAAATTGCTTTTGAGGTTATGTTCTGAGACTCCGATAGACACACAGGATTAAAGTCAACTAATACAACACTTAAGTGAGTATTTATATGCACTTGTAAGTTACTCCGTCGGCTGCGCCAGTTTTATGTTAATTGATAACAATAATCTTATTTATTTATAGATTTTTTGAAAATATAAATGTCTTTGTGTAATCTGTTTCGTGGTCACTTCATTACTGAGCTTAATTACAAAGAAGAGCTTTTCAGATATTTTAGATCGAGCTTTCGCTCTCTGAGAGGAGAGAGAGCTGAAAGCACAGGTTATAATACATAACTCGCGTGTATTGGACCGACTCAAAGGACGTCCTATGGTGGATCCGATCCGACGCTCGCAAATTCCAACAATTTGTGGCACTGCGAATAGGCGAGATTCTAGAAGGGTCCGAGGTGGAGAGTTGGAGATGGGTCCCATCGGCGCAAAACGTAGCAGACGACGGTACCAAATGGAACAGGACGCCCGAAATTAATGTTTCCAACAGGACCAAGACGACTCGCAATGGCCACAAACGGATATCGACTACAAGCAGCGTGGTCACCTGATACTGCAACACGAAGAAATACAGTCGCAGCACATTTCGCCACTCAGCTGTATTTCACCTGACCCTACGAGATTCAGCAAAATTGAGAAATTGAGAGCAGTTCAACTACGTATACTTGATTTCCTGCGATCTGTTACCAAGAAGAGTCCCGGCGCCGTATTGAAGAGTCTGCTTGAACTAAAGCGGAGCGAAATGGATGTCATCTTGATACGAGTTTGCCAGGAACAGGAGTTCTTCAACGAGTTCAAATGCTTGAAATCAGAACGTGGAACTGTGGAACGAAAAAGTTCAATATTTAAATGCTCGCCTTATATAGACGAGATGGGCATCCTGCGTATTAAGGGGAGAATCGACATAATGGAAGGAGTCGAGATCAACGTGAAGCGTCCTATCATTCTACCAAGACGACACCGGTTGACATATCTGATGGTCGAATCTTATCATCGGCGATACCATCACCTGCACGACGAGATTGTGGTCAATGAGCTTCGAACACGATTCTGGATTTTCGGTCTGAGAGCCTTAGTGAGAGAGGTCTCTTCTGCTTGCCATGCGTGCAAGATACGACGTGCCCGACCCGAACCACCAGAAATAGGAAATCTGCCACAGGAACGCCTGTCACCGCACACACCGCCGTTCACATACACGGGTGTGGACTACTTTGGGCCCATTGATATCATCGTTGGACGACGACATGAGAAGCGCTGGGGAGTCCTGTTCACATGCCTCACCATGCGCGCCGTGCACCTAGAGATTGCAACGTCGCTGTCCACAGACTCGTTCCTATGCGTTTTGAAGTCATTCGTATCGAGACGTGGTTGCCCGCGCCGTATGATGTCTGACAATGGAACCAACTTTCGTGGAGCAAGCAGAATATTAAAAGCCGAAGTGGAACGCATATCGACTCGAGAAGTGGAGCAACGATACCCAGAAATGAAATTTGTTTTCATTCCGCCAGGATCTCCGCACATGGGCGGTGCCTGGAAAAGATTGGTACGCTCAACGAAATCCATTCTGTCTGAAATTCTGCCGTCTGATGGTCTACGAGAAGAAATACTGCGTGCAGCTTTGGCCGACGTTGAGTGCACCTTAAATTCGCGGCCGCTTACATATGTACCATTGGAGACACCGGAGTCAGAGGCGCTCACACCGAATCACTTTTTGCTGGGCCACTCCAGCGGATTGCGTGAAAAAGGCTCCGAAGTTCAGAGCGGCGCTATGCTAGCAAAAGGCTTTCGAGTTGCAAGCAAATTAGCGGACCAATTCTGGAAAAGATGGCTGAGGGAGTATTTACCCACGCTTACACGTCGCACAAAATGGTTTCAGCCGTCGCCCGATCCGATTGCTGTAGATGACATCGTCGTAGTCGTAGTGGACGAGAATAGCAAAAGAAACAGCTGGCCCAAAGGAGTAGTTCTAGATGTTCATCGATCAAGAGACGGTCAGGTTCGAAGCGCCGTAGTGCGCACTATGGCCGCCGTAAAGCTAGCCAAATTAGATTTGAGAGTTGGTAATACACAGCGCGAATGCTAGTGAATTACGGGGTGGGGAATGTTGGCGGGCGAGCTAAAATTTCCAGCAGGCACTAAGCGTCAAATTTTCTACTGGGCACTAATTATCGCCAATTCCTTACTGCCTACTGGAAGTTAACCGTTTAAGTTATATATTCATCTCGCTCTCACTTACATGCGAACGATCAATGCGTGCAGCTGCACATTTTTCTTCGTCTGTAAGTCATTTGAAATTTGCACATTGGGCCAAGCAGAGGCACATTTTTGTAATTTGGGATCAAAGTGTGCGCGAAGCACGAATGTAAGTAAGAAAATTAAATAATTGTGAAACTTTATACGTATACAAATACTGAACTGTGAAAATAAAGATTTCAGCTGACCCACCACAATTGCCTGGTTATTTTCGGTGGTGGACTGCTAGGAATTTGGGCAAGCACACAACGGCACGGGTCCGGTGCCAACACTTTACTATATGATATAGAAATCCGATTTCAATTAAATTTGGTCAGTATGTATGGGACCATCTTTTATGCATATTCTGTCAGTTTGGTTGAAATATCTCAAACAGTAAAAAAGTTTTCCATACTAAGACTTGATTTTCAACTGTTTGTTCCTATGGGAGCTATATGATATAGTGGTCCTATCCAAAATCTAAAACAAACTCGATCTGCTTGCAATATAGACGAACCTACATACCAAGTTTGGAGTCTCTAGCTCTTATAGTCTCTGAGATCTAGGCGCCCTTACAGACAGACAGACGGACAGACGGACATGGCTATATCGACTCGGCTGTTGATGCTGATTAAGAATATATATAATTTATGGGGTCTGCCACGCCTCCTTGTGCCTGTTACGCACATTTTTTTTGTGACAAAGTTTTTACTTTCCTTTTTTAAAGTACGGGGCCTAAAATTGAAACTTTGCTGCTGTTGTTGTGGTTGTTGGCGCAAAGCTCCCGCACGCACTCTGATTTTAGCGCTGGTGCGCTGCTGTTGTTGCTGTTTCGTCGCCCGCACGCTTGGCACGGCTGTTGTTGTTGTTGCGGAAGCCCTGTTGTGGCTATTCTCATTGGCACTGTTGTTGTTCACTTTGCTATACTTGCTATTTTTTTTTACTCGCTCTCGGAAAACACGTCTGTTCGTTTCGTGGCCGCCAGAAAAGCGACGCTTCGAGTGTTGCCAACTGACCTTCCAGGTTGCCGACCATGTTGCCAAGTCTTTTACATGCCAGCGTTGCCTTTTGTCATGCCAGCGTTGCCAAGTGATCTCTCTCTGTCAGGCCAGCGTTGCCAATGGATCCTTTTGTGGTTCCACCGTTGCCAAGTGATCTCGTTCGTGGTGTCAGCGCTGCCCCATTACAATTATACCCTGCCTATGTAAACTAACAGATCAGCTGTTGGTATATCCATCTTATCGATATTTAATATTCAGTTGCTAAGAATGTGGGGTCAGCAAAATGCTGCCTCACACATCAAGCAAAGGAATGCAATGCCCAGTTGTGTACTATTTGCGCTAAGCCACATCATGAGTTGTTATATAGAGTGTAATGTGCGAAGTTTAGTTTAAAATAAAATAGACATGCACGTCAGTGCAGTTTAAGTTCATGATTCATTCTGTTTTATTCTTTCAGCATAAAGTACGTTCTTAGCCTAATGTACATTTATGTTCGTATATCTAAAGCCGCATAGCTGCGCTTATATCTTTATGTATTGCTTAGCGAGAGAGAGTCTTATGCACATGTGTATATATGTGTTTGTCATAAGTGGTCAGCGTGAGAATGCTGACCAAGCGTTTTGGGCCTAACTCATAAGAGGGCGATCATATTAGGCGCTCACCTGGGTTGGTTTGTTTGTTTGTCTTAATTGCAACAATGTGTTGCATATGTATATATGTATAGTATAAATTTTTGTGTATTAATCATAAATTTAAAAAATTTTTTTTTTTTTTTTTTTTTTTTTTTTTTTTTTTTACTGTATTTTTGCATGCTTCATTATGAATTAAAAATTTTTGATCTGTCCTTATGGACTGTTTGAGTTTTATTCTTATTTCCGGAAATAACTATATTATCCCTTTCTTCTATTTTTTCTACTCTATAGGGCCCTGTGTATTTAAAATCTAGTTTATGTCCTACTTCATTTTTTAATAAAACCTTATCTCCTATAGATAAATTTAATTCCATACTATTTAAGTCATATAGCTCCTTATTTTTCATCTTATTTAATTCGAGCATATTTCTTGCTCTTCTGTATGCTACTTCTAATCTATACTTACTCTCCTTAGCATAATCATCTATGTTATATATAGTTTCTATGTTTGCTATGCTATTGAAGTACTTTGGTAGATTACTAGTCTTACCAAATACTAATTCATACGGACAATAATTATGTGCCGTAGAAGGGGTCGTATTAAAACAATAGACAAAGTATTGGAGCCATACGTCCCAATCAGTTTTATCAACTGATATATAAGATCGTATGTATTCGTTAAAAGTTCTGTGACTTCTTTCGACTGTTCCAACTGTCTGGTGATGATGTGCAGTCGATGTTATGTTGTGTATTTTCATAAACTTGCACAAATCATTTATAATTGAATTCTTGTATTCTGTTCCCATGTCCGTAATGAACGTCTTCATTGGACCGTACTTTAGAATATAAGATTGGAATATACCTTTGGCTACTGTACTAGCGTTTTTGTTTGGTATTGGTATCGCGACTAGGTATTTAGTCAAGTCACAAATTAATGTGATTGCGTACTCATTACCATTATCAGATTTGGGTAGCGGACCAATTGTGTCCACTATAACCCTATCGAACGCATGTACAGGTGTATCAGTTATAATTAATGGGGTCTTACTATGCTTAGTTATTTTAGCTTTCTGGCATTTGTGACATTTACGTATGTACTCAGTAATATCTCGAGTCATACCTTTCCAAAAGTAATGTCGTTTGACCTTGGCCAAGGTTTTTGTAATGCCAGTATGACTTCCTTGTATTGGGTCGTCATGTAGTGTAGACAATATAGCTTCTTTTTCTTTATTATTTGTTATTGTGGTCACCGGGTTGAGTAGCGCTACCCTTAATTTAGTCAATATTTTATTGCCCATATTTTTGAAATTATCTATTGAAATTGTATCAAAGATATTTTCCCACGGTGCCATTTTCAATTGGTTTATTTTCAATATACCGGCTTCATTTTCGAGCCTTGGGAATAGTTGACCTAAGTCAATATTTCCATTTGTATATAGATCACCAATGTCAATTCTTGCAATAATTTTCTTGCCATGTTTAAGGTCACTACTTTACGTACTTCGTCATTGTTAATGACTTCGTATACGTTGGGCTGTGAAGCTTTTTTTGTAGATTGCCTTGGCAATTCTACCTGATATTTTCCTGCGCAGGAATTTTGTCTACTTTGATATCTTGTAGTGACTTTGTGGATTGTCCCTGTTATTTCTTGTAGCTGTTTAATGGTTATTCTTGATAACGCATTGGCTACGAAATTATCTTTACCCTTCAGATATTCTACCGTAAAATTATATTCCTCTAATTCAAGCCTCATACGTGTTAATTTTGAACTTGGATTTACCATTGAAAATAAGTAGGTTAGCGGTCTATGGTCAGCCTTAACCGTGAAATGGTTACCATAAATATATGGTCGGAAATGCGTTATTGCCCAATGAATAGCCGCTAATTCTTGCTCAGTAGTACTCTTGTTACTTTCTCCTTTAGTAAAGGATCTTGATGCGTATGCAATTGGAAGTTGGAGTCCATTATGGTTTTGAGTTAAAACCGCTCCACACGCTTGCTTACTTGCATCAGTTATTATGCAGAATTCTTTAGCGAAATCTGGATATTGTAACAAGGTTGGGTTTATAAGAGCCGTTTTGACGTGATCGAAGGCATTCTGGCATTCAGATGTCCATTCGAACTTAACGTCTTTTTTACATAATCTTGTTATGTGACGTGAATAGTCGGCAAAATTTTTAATAAAGCGCCTATAGTAATTGCAAAATGCAACGAATCGTCTAGCGCTGTCCGCATCATATGGGACTGGGTAGTTCTTTATGACGTCGTATTTTTTGTCGTCTGGCAAGATTCCTTTATCAGTGCATTTATGTCCCAAAAATGTGACTTCATGCATGAAAAATGAACATTTTTCTGGATGTAGTTTCAGGTTGAATTTCCTACATTTGTCAAAAACTTCAGTTAAGTTTTTGACCATATGTTTTTCGGAACAACCGATTACTATCAGATCATCCATATAAAGGAAAGCCTTAGATGGTTCGAGACCAGAAAATGCTATTGTCATCATTCTTTGAAAGGAGTTTGGGGCTATTTTCAAGCCAAATGGTAAGCGCGTAAAGCGATACGAGCCATTGCTCGTTGAAAATGACGTTATATCTCTAGAACTTTTTTCGAGTTCGATTTGGTGAAAGCCAGACATTAAGTCTAGGCATGAAAAATATTTTGCTCTACCTAGCTGATCTAGGATATCATCAATTCTCGGTAGCGGAAATTTATCGGACAATAGCTTTTTATTAATTTGACGATAGTCAATAACTAATCGCCATTTCTTCTTGTCAGAGTCCGGAAGGGACTTCTTCGGAACTAATAAAAGTGGGCTATTATACTCTGAGGCTGATGGTTCGACTATTTTGTCGTCTATTAATTTTTGCACTTGGGCTTGAATTTCTTGTACTTGGCTGTGAGGACTTCTATAATTTTGTATGTATACGGGCTCATCATCCTTCAATCTAAGCTTTTGCTTGTAAAAATTATTAGTTGTTATCGATTCGGTTTCTAGTCCGAATATGTCGGTATATCTGGTGCATAAATCTTTTAATTGATTTTTAAATAAAGGTGGAAAGTTTTTGATTAATTTTTCTATAACGAAGTTGCCTCTTCCTTCGTTGGTTTCTTTTACTATATCATAATTGTTCAAAGTTTCATATTTTATTTTATTTAAGTTTACTATCTTATTGGCATTTGTTGTATTTATAATACGGACATATGTATTTTTGTGATTGGATATCGTGTTTGCGATGTAAATTCCTTCATCAATTTCTTGATTTAATATAAGAATTTGATTTTGTATTGAGGAATTTGTATTTCACGGACAACTTCGGAACGAGCTGGGAGTACTGTGGCATTATTGTCACAAGTATGAAGTATTTGTAATCGAATTGGATAATTTAAGTTGTTTGGGCGAAGAATAAGTGAGTCGCCACTTTGAGTGAAATCTAGTTGGCAATTATATTTGGGGTGTTCATTTTACCCTAGCAGCGTTGCAGATTGAAAGCGTTGCAAGCTTTTCACGGGAACAGAGCTTTATGTGGAAAGCGTTGCACATAACCACAGTGTGCTGTTTTTTGTTTACATTTTTAAGAATATGTTCATCTTCTTTTTACAAATATGCTAAGATTAAGGTTGATGGTTTTTATTGAGCCATTTATTGGCTCTGAACATCTGAGGGGGTCTGTTGGTTTTCCGAGTTACCTTGAGTTACTCGGACATTACCTCCATTGTTACTGTTCTGGTTTTGGTAGCCACCTCGGTTTGAATTGTTTCTACCTCGGTTGCCACCTCGGTAATTTCCTCTGCAATTACCCCTATTGTTGTTATTGCCATTATAGTGGAAATTACCATTGCCGCGGCTATTGCCTCTACCTCTTTGGTTGTTACGGCTGTAATTTCCACGATCGTTTCTGCCTTTGTAGTACAATATTGTACTTGGGCTTCAGTCATTTCAGTGCTGCATCACTGCGGACGGCAGTCCGCGCTAGTGACGAAAGCAGCACGAAGTGTGCGAAAGCGACTAGCATATATACACTCGACCGATCGGGTCGAGTTATATACCGATCGAAAGGTATCAATTTAATTTACAAATGTGCATACTAAAACTTTAGGAAACTCACCTGGTTCGTGAGATAAACAGGTGTAAGTGGAAGGGAGAAAATTTAAATGATTGGAGCTAATGGGGCCGTTGGAGCCTTTTTGATTTTGTTTTTAGTTCTTAACTATTCTTATCAAAAATACGCGTCGAATGACACCTTGATCATCGAAATCCGATCACTGGTTCAGAAGATAATTAATTTTGAAATTTTTGGTGCCCTTCTCAAAACGAGATGAAAAGTCAGTCTGTTTGTTTGTTTGTCTGTTTGTTTGCTTGTTTGTTTGTTTGATTTAGCTTAAAAGTTTAAATGAGGACTTGTTCCCGCTCAAAAATCTAGAAACGTTTGTTCTACGACTTTTTCATAAAATCGCTAGTTTAGCGGGAAATCGCTAAAAACCGCTAAAATTGAAACCCCCATAGCATCCAAACTATAGAAGCTACAGATCAATATATCGTTGAAAAGGTATTTCGAAGGGCTCTTAGGCATACCTTCAACGTTTTTTTAAGTAAAAAGGTAAACAGCTACAGGTGAAATAAGGTATTTTTTTCCACATTTTGGCGATTTAAGAAAATCTACACATGAAATCACTTTAAAATATGTTATATATTATAGGCAATTAGATTCCGCGTTTTTTGACATATAACACATATCTGTCAAAATTCGTTTGGACAAGATATTACCTATTAACTGAATATACCTTTTACCTTCACACTACTGCATGTAAATTTGCAGTATGTTCACTGCTTGCAACGTAATGCGGAAATAAACTGCTTGCAGGTGGTGAATTCTTTTTGCGGCAGATAAATCATTTTATAATCAAAAATATAGAATCGTTTGTTCTACGACTTTTTCGAAAAATCGCTAGTTTAGCGGGAAATCGCTAAAAACCGCTAAAATTTCTATATCTATATATCGTTGAAAAGGTATTACGAAGAGCTCTTAGGCTTAAAAGTTTTTTTTTTAATTATAAGGGTAAACAGTTACAGGTTAAATAAGGTATTTTTCCCACATTTTGACAATTTAGGAAAAATCTACACATCAAATCACATCAAATATTGCAATTTTATAATTTCTGATGTCTTATTCAAAAATTTTTGATATCCCATAAAAAACCTCTTTACGAGGTAAAATCTAGTGACGAAAACATTTTCATGCCCCAAAATTTCTGATATCCAATTTTGTGACGAATAATATTAAGTTGTACACATAAATTATTTTAAACTGCGCAAAACAGTGAGTTTTATTTGGTCTGATGAATTGAGACATTTTAGCGCAATGTGCCGAGTGCAAAAATTTTGTTTAAAATAATTTATGTGTACAACTTAATATTATTCGTCACAAAATTGGATATCAGAAATTTTGGGGCATGAAAATGTTTTCGTCACTAGACTTTTACCTCGTAAAGAGGTTTTTTTTATGGGTTGGATATATTTACCCATAGCATCATTGAAATTGCTGAAATTGCCTGCTTCTAATATTATGCGAAGCTTTTCGTATTCGCAATTCTTTGTCATGGCAGATATTGTTTCTTTAGTAGAAAATTTCTCTGCGTTATCAAAGTCTAGTCCATCGTCAATATAGGCTGCTTCCAGTTGCTTACGCAAACTGTCAATTTCAGCTGTATATTGCGAGGCTGACTTGCCTTTCTGCTTTATGTTAAGCAACTTAGCTTTGATAACGTCAGTTGACTCACCTTTGATATTGGTATTTAATTTATTTATAATACCAATAATGGATGTTTCATTTTGTACTTTGTTTAAAATTGGGCCAATTATTTTAGACTTTATGACTTCTACGGCTAAGTCTTCTTGTGTACCTTTAGTACGATCGACTAGTCTTAAAGCCGTTAGAAATCTGGCCAGTGATAGCTTTTTGCCATCAAATTCCGGAATTGTAGACGATACCTGTCTTACATATTCGCGGTATAAGGTCATTTGATTTACTGCCATGTTTGGTTCTGTTAATTCAAGTGGCTCAATGTCGCTATCAGCTTCAATATCAGGGACACTATTTAGTGTTGGCTTAGACTCATTTAGTTCTTCTAGTTGATCTGGTTCAAAAGTTGCCATTAATTTTAAATCTGTTGGGATATCTATTACTATGTTGTGCCTAGTGCTGATATTCGATATTCTAGTCCAAAGTGATTTGATTATTTTCTTACATTGATTTACGTGCTGCTCTGTAAGCCTATTTTCTTTACTTAAATAAAGTTGAACTATGTTATTATAGTTTAGCACTAATATGTTTATGTGGTGAATTAGCGTTTCAACTCTTATAGGTGCGTTCTTATTAACACACTTATAAGATTTTTCGAATTTATCTTTGAAATTATTTATTTTGTTCGCTAATTCACTCCATTCCATAGTTCTCTATTTATGAAGTTTAACCATTATAATTGGGCACTCGCCGACCACTGGATGGTCTTCAAATATTTCTTTAATGCCAACATATGGCAATATGCCAATTATGCATTTTATCTTATTGGTATAGAATAGTAGTGGGCTGAACATGGTATTATATGTATTCATGTATTCGTTTTCGAACTCATATATAGTTATATAATCTTTGTTATTGTGCAGAATATTCAATGCACGAATTCTAAAGTCTGGATCGCTATTATATTATATATTGCTTCTAAATATACTTCTATCGCAAACTTATTAATAGGCATTTCTGGTAATAAGAATATATATATATTTCTCGAAATTTCATTTTATTTTTTTATTGAAATTTTATTTATTTTGTCGCTTATCATTGTTCAAGAAAAAAAATTTAGATTTTATCCAGGTCATTTGCGTGACTCTGGTATCTCTTTTTTATGCATTTATTATGATACTTATATAATTTGTACAATAGATGTGCTACTAATATGACAAATATCATAACGACAAAAATTGTTATCAATTTTACATCTGTATTGCTGACCTCAACTTTATTTATTACGTTAGCCGTCGAGTCAACAGTCTTAACGTCTACCAAACCCATATTTGGGGTTGTTATTCTTAATATATACTTGGGTCCTTGATTTATATATGAACTTATAGTTTTGTTAATGCTATTCATTAACTTTATAAGGTTTGTATTTTGAGTTTATATTTTAAATTTTTTTTTATTTTGTATTTACGCCCGTGGGCTGAGAGAAATTTAATATTAATTCGGTTTTTACTGAATGTACATTTTGTCCTGCCTAGTATTTCGAATGGCTTTACGGGCCAAACGTCTTGCCGGTGGACTCAATTGTCGTCGGGCATTACAATAGTTTTACAAATATTTTAATAATAATTATAATTATTTTTTTTTTGCTGTGCGCCCTCTGTGGCGCTGTCGGTCAGTTCACCCTTGGTGTTTTCCAGCGTTGGTACAAGGGGCGGTCTGCCTCTCGTACTTCTTCTTGTCCAGCGTTGGTACAAGGGGCGGTTTGCCTCTCGTACTTCTTCTTGTCCAGCGTTGGTACAAGCGGCGGTTTGCCTCTCGTACTTCTTCTTGTTCCAGCGTTGGTACAAGGGGCGGTTTGCCTCTCGTACTAGTTTTTACTCGTTGATGGCCGCTGACATGTGCCCAGGCAATGTTGGCTGTATAGCGGTCCCTCGCAGTCTGCTGGGCATTCGCATTGCCTTCTCGGGATCGGTTGTGGCTGTGGTCGATGTGTGTCTGGATTAATAAGTTTTTCCTCTGAGGGACAGGGGGGGCTCTTTACTTTGTTTAACGACTCAAGATGTTTGAGTTCGTCATGTAGCTTGACTGCAGTATCCCAAGGTAATGGGTTTTGGGACTTATATAAGAGTCTTACGATCTCAGACTATCTTTGTCTGATCCGCTCTTTAATGCCACTGCGCCTTTTTAGCTTTAAAGTATTGTTAGAGCTCATGCCCCCTGTACTCACTCAGTTAATTTTTGATTCTCCAGGGTGTGTGTCTCGTTCCAGATGCTTTGTTGTTTCAGTTGTTGCTGTTGTTGTTGTTGGCACTCCAGTCACATGTCACTTTTTTCCATTACGTTTTAAGTTACGTTGCGTGACACTTGTCATGGTCGCCATGTAATGTGCGAAGTTTAGTTTAAAATAAAATAGACATGCACGTCAGTGCAGTTTGAGTTCATGATTCATTCTGTTTTATTCTTTCAGCATAAAGTTCGTTCTTAGCCTAATGTACATATATGTTCGTATATCTAAAGCCGCATAGCTGCGCTTATATCTTTATGTATTGCTTAGCGAGAGAGAGTCTTATGTACATGTGTATATATGTGTTTGTCATAAGTGGTCAGCGTGAGAATGCTGACCAAGCGTTTTGGGCCTAACTCATAAGAGGGCGATCATATTACGCGCTCACTTGGGTTGGTTTGTTTGTTTGTCTTAATTGCAACAATGTGTTGCTGCTATTTGCATGCTTACATAAAATGTTATGTACAGTATGCCTTCGCTATATGTAACTCATATGTGCATACTACAAGAGGATATGGATTGACAAATACAAACAGCCCACAGACCGGCGATCAAACAAGCTCTTTGCAAAGCGCTCTTCTCACAAATATAGGCACAAGCTTTCAAGCTACTGCTAACGTACTTGTGCGAGGTGCCGACAATAGGTTTCACCAATGCCGATGTGTCTTAGATTCGGGCAGTCAAATTAATTTCGTGACAGCCAAACTAGCATCGCAGTTAAGCCTCTGCATTAGTGAAGTACAATATTCTATAAATGGTATTGGAAATTCGAAGTCAAGAGTTATAGGCGAAGTTGCGACTACCTTCAAGTCCAGAGTAACGAATTTTGTTGCCACGGACAAGTTTAGTATTTTGCTGGAAATAACACAGTACAATCCCAACACTACAGCAGGATCCTTCAGGTCACTGTCGCAAAAGAAAGTAAAGCTTGCTGATCCGTTGTTTGATTCTGCGCAAGAAATCAAAATGCTTCTTGGAGTAAATCTGTTCTTCAAGCTTATAGTAGCAGGCCAAATTAAAATAAGCCAGTTTTACAGAAATCGCTGCTAGGCTGGATAGTTGTTGGCGAGTGTATAAGTAAATGTTTTCCTCCTTTCCTTGAACAGCAGCGATGATGTCTCCGGTCCAGCGGTAGATGGTGTTGTTGTTATATCAGCTGTTAGCTTTATGAAGATTAGGGTGGAGGACTTGACTTCGTCCCCTTAGTTGTAGTGTTGGCCTTGTGGCTCAACAATGTGTGATTAACAAATCAAATATTAACGGCAGCGTGCCGGAGTACAATGCAAATTGAACTTTATTGTCAAACGTCTCACATAGAACTAATTACAAGAATGGAAAGAATAAAAGACTAAGGCTAAGTACATAAATGGAAATATGAATTTAAACCTAAATACATAATAAGTACATAAAAGATCATGCCATGGTTTCGTGGTCAGTAAAACCGACTCATATTTCCGCTAAGAATTCAGCGCTTGCGACACAATGGAAGCGTCTGGCCGTTGCTCCGACCCACATTATTTTGGCTACGCTGCATAAGTGGTTGGATACAGTAACGTTGTTAGCGCGCGGTTTGCTCGATGAATTCATTGCGAGGGTCGTTCGTTAACTTGGCTGTTAACTAGTCTCCCCTCAAGATTGTTGCCTTAACTCCTTTATCAGGGCTTGCAGTTTGATGGACGATCTTCTCCGGTACCAGTACTAGTAGATGATGCCAATGCAGCCAAAGGTGAGGCTGAGGATTACACCAGCTATGAACCAAACTCTGGGCGCCCCTCCGGCAAACATGTCGTCTCTTATTTTCCGAATTACATGCAAGTTATGCTCATTCATTCTTTGTAGCAATGGTAGGCTAAGCACTTGGTCGTGTCCTGTAATTTTCAGCAATGGTAATGCCGCGATGCCTGGACTCTTGTTTACAACACCATTGTAGTTAATGTATGTGGTCTCGTTTACGGTCGCAATGCATTCGAATGTGATGAGATGTGTGCCTTTAATTGTCATCGATGGGTTGTCATCTACTCTTACTCTTGCTGATAGTTCGTTGACAATGATTATTCCTTCGTCTACTATGGTAATCGGTTCAAGGTGGCTTGGCTGTGTGTGGCATAACGCTGAGCCTTCGGAGTGTAATCCGCTGGTGCAAGTGTCATGAGCTGACTTCTTGCAGAACTTCGCAGAGTTGATTGTGGCGCATTCTGTTACTGCTAGAACTCCATCGTCGCATTCAGCTACTATGCCATCATGTATTTGCAGAATAGTGTTTAAAGCTTCGTGGTCGAGAATTGTGGGGCTTATTATATTAGATTTGGCGAGTGTTATAGTGAGCATAAGGTTTTGGATTTCGGTGGCTAACATTCTATTACGTGCAAGTAAAGTTTCATTCAAATGAGGAGAGTCTACGAACTCGCCTTTTTTTTCTTTAATTAATTTATTTACTGTATCAATTAGTAAGTTAATTTGTTTCTGTGCTTCAGTGATTACTATTACTTGTCTGTTGTTGGATTCTATGAGCTCGGCTTCGGTAAGCTTGATCTAAAATTTCTAAGTCTGAGGCAATAGGCGTGCCTGCAACGATTTTTAATGCTGTTCCTAGAAAGTCTAAACTTCTGGCCATTCTATGGTGTACCGTTAAACTAGATAAAATATTCTGAATATGATCGATATCTACATCTAACAATTTCCGCATTTGTGACTGAGGGAAAAGTTTTGATAATTTTATTGTATCATCAATAATGCTCACGAAATTAGATAAATTTGCAGAATGCCTCACGTAACTACGTTGCTTCCACACAAACACGCTGCCGTCCAATAGCGGAATATAGCTTGCGTGCGAGAAATCGGTGATGCGTGCGTGAGTTGTGGATAAGAGTATGAGGGTTACTCCGATGAACCTGTATGAAATGATTAGACTGAATTGTAGTAACTATCTGTAAGAATCTTATGTGCTATGACTTAAGTTTACCTCACATTGTCCTTATGGACCACCCTCCCCTTAACAAGTACAGACGTTCCCAGGTCTGCTTGTATGGCGCCCTTTGTGCACAAGGGAGATAGTTTGTTATCTAATCTTTTGTTATTTTTGAGGTTAACTTTCTCTCCTACATCAAACACCCTGTTCTGTCTGTTTGAGTTGCATCTGGCTAATTGGTCTTGCTGGGCTTTTATTAGTCGATCTTTGATTTTTTGCTTAATTTCGTCTGGTATAGAGTGAATTACATCGAGTGGTTTTTGTTCTGTTACTGAATGTATAGTTTTATTATATTCTATTGTTGCTCTCATGATAGCCTGAACTGTATCGCCAATTTTTTTGTCCAATTTTAAACACCTGGCAATTGCTATTAATTTACTGTGGAAACGTTCCACTTGCCCGTTGGAACAGCTATGTAACGGGGGGCGTTTACAACGTCAATGTCAAACTGATTTTTTAACAATGAAGTGATCGTTTCGGAATTAAACGATGGTTCATTGTTGCAATAAATGGTTTTTGTATTTGGAAAGGTATTAATTATAAGTAAAATGGGGTTGATATCGACTATTGATCGAGAAGGTAAAGGTTGGACGACGGTGAATTTGGAAAATTTATCGATGCAGGTCAGGAAGAGTTTCTGATATGTCAATGTGTAACATTTCTCCGGCAAATGAGGGAATTGGCGTCTTCCCGAGTTCTTTTTTTTTGGGGTGTCGGTCGTACTTGGCAATAGCGCAAACTTAGCAATTTAGTACAACCTCGTTGGCCAATTTAGTCATTTTTGGGAAGTAGTAGTCCCGGAGTATTTGTTTTACATTTTCTTGTGCCGCTCTGTGCGCACGATTATGTTCGGTGTTGACTATTTCTACTTGTTCGTTTTTGTTGGTAATATCTGACACTATTCTTCTGCAATGCCAGAATTTGGCTGTCGGGAATAATAAAACCAGCTCATGTTGAAATGCAGCTAAAGTTGGGAGTGCGCAATAAAACGCGTTTACGACATCGGGGTTCACAGCCAGTTTTAATGTTTCTATAAGATTATTTTTATCTGTAAATTAACCATTAAAAAACCTCTTTACGAGGTAAAAGTCTAGTGACGAAAACATTTTCATGCCCCAAAATTTCTGATATCCAATTTTGTGATGAATAATATTAAGTTTTACACATAAATTATTTTAAACAAACAAACAATCAAACAGACTGACTTTTCATCTCGTTTTGAGAAGGGTACCAAAAATTTCAAAATTAATTATCTTCTGAACCAGTGATCAGATTTTGATGATCAAGGTGTCATTCGTGATTAGAATAGCTAAAAATTAAAAAAAAAAAAACGAAAAAGGCTCCAACGGCCCCATTAGCTCCAATCATTTAAATTATGCCCCTCCCACTAACACCTGTTTATCTCACGAACCAGGTGAGTTTTCAAAAGTCTTAGTATGCACATTTGTAAGTTAAATTGATACCTTTCGATCGGTATATAACTCGACCTGATCGGGCAGTCATAGCAAATTTTCCATTCTTCCTGTGTTTATATGCTTGTCACTTTCGCACACTTCGTGCTGCTTTCATCACTAGCGCGGACTGCCGTTCGCAGTGATTTCGGTGCGCTTGAAGAGTACTTGAAATGTACTTGAAAGCGTATGTCCGAATATGATTATGTAACGACAAAGTGTCGTTGCCTTTTTGTGTTATTTTATACAGCAACAAAGTGTTATTGTTTAGGGTACATTTAATACAGTGTACTATCGATATATGCGCATACTACATCTCCCTCCTTTTGAAAAATAATGTAACTTAGTGAAGTTGTTTTACTTAAATTTATTTTGTATACAATTTTTTTTGATTTATTATAATTGTGATGTATTTATAATGTATTTAGTGCATTTTAAAATATTATTTTTATATATATATTTATATATATATTTTTGCATTGTACTATAATTAATTTTTTATTTTGCTCTTTTTTTTATGAATTAAACATTTTTAACCTATCCTTATGAACCGTTTGATTTTTACTCTTATTTCCGGAAATAACTATACTATCGTTATCTTCTATTTTTTCAACTCTATAGGGCCCTGTGTATTTAAAATCTAGCTTATGGCCTACTTCGTTTTTTCGTAAAACTTTATCTCCTATTGATAAAATTATGTTCTTAGTTTTTAAATCATATATTTCCTTATTTTTCTGATTATTTAATTTGAGCATATTTCTTGATCTTTTGTATGCTACTTCTAATCTATATATATACCTATATATATAGGTTCTATATTACTTATGCTGTTAAAGTACTTTGGTAGATTATTAGTCTTACCAAATACTAACTCATATGGACAATAATTGTGTGCCATAGAGGGGGTTGTATTGAAGCAATAAACAAAATATTGGAGCCATACGTCCCAATCTGTTTTATTTACTGATATATAGGATCGTATGTACTCGTTGAATGTTCTGTGGCTTCTTTCAATTGTTCCAACAGTTTGATGATGATGTGCCGTTGATGTTATATTCTTTATTTTTAAATATTTGCACAGATCATTTATAACTGAATTTTTATATTCCGTTCCCATGTCCGAAATGAACGTCTTCATTGGACCGTACTTGAGAATAAATGATTCAAATATTTCTGTTGCAACTGTTGCTGCGCTTTTCTTTGCGATAGGTATAGCAACTAGATATTTGGTCAAGTCACATATGAGCGTGACTGCATATTCATTGCCTTGTTCTGACTTTGGTAGTGGACCAATTGTATCCACTATCACTCTGTCAAAAGCCTTCATCGGAGTTTCAGTAATTGTTAATGGGATCTTGGTATTTGTCGTTATTTTTGCTTTTTGGCATTTCTGACATTTCTGGATGTACTCTGTTATATCACGAGTCATACCTTTCCAGTAATAATGTCTTTTGACCTTGGCCAAGGTTTTTGCAATGCCTGTATGACCTCCTTGTACTGGATCGTCATGTAGTGTAGACAATATAGCTTCTTTCTCTTTAATATTTGTTAATGTGGTCACCAGGTTGAGTAGCGCTATTCTCAATATGTTTAATATTTTATTGCCCTTTATTGTTTTCTGCGCAGAAATTTTGTCTACTTTGATACCTGGTAGTGACTTTCAGGATTTTATGTTGTATTGCTTTTAGTTCAGATATTGTTATCCGTGACAATGCATCGGCAACAAAATTATCTTTGCCTCTTAGGTACTCTACTGTAAAATTATACTCCTCTAATTCAAGTCTCTTACGCGTTAATTTAGAACTGGGGTTTGTCATTGAAAACAAAAATGTTAGGGGTCTATGGTCATAAAATAGTTTTGGAAAATTTTTAGTAAGCTTTGTCATAACATTGTTTGCTCTAGTTTCATTATTTATTTCGGATATTTCATAATTTGTTAATGGTTCATAATTCAACTTGTTTATATTAACCATTTGATCGGTACTAGTTATATTAAGTAAAAGGACGAATGCATTTGCAGTTGTTACGACTGTGTTTGCTGCATATATACCAGGTTGGATTTTCTGGCTTGGAATTAAAATGCTATCTTCATTTGAAGTTAACTCAATTTTTCGGACAACTTCTGATCTTGCTGGTAACACTATTGTATTGTTACCAGAGCTGTAATTTATGGGAACATATATAGGATAGTTGAGATTGTCTGGTCTTATTATTAGCAGATCTTTTGAAGGAGTGAAATCTAGTTGACTATTATATTTTTTAATAAAATCTATTCCTAAAATTCCATCACACGGTATAGAAAAAGTTGAATCGACAATATGGAAGTTGTGTGGAATTATATATTTAGTTGTATGAATTTCTATGGATGTCATTCCCTTAGATTAAATTAATCCTTGATTGATTCCTTGAATATTTATTTTGTTGTCTATGTTTATATCAGGGACTGAAAATAATAGTTATGAGTTTAAAAAAATCAAAGCACCAAAAAGCGTCCCAGAAGAGTCCCAAATTCGAAAACAGGATAAACTTTTATTTTCAATTTTTATAAAAAAATTATTTTTAATTAAATTGAAATTAATTTAAATGATAAAAATCAAAAACAATTATTATTTTTCAATTTTTTATACAAATTAAACCCCAACTCTTATTTCCAATTTTTATTATAAAAATTTACACATAACTCTTATTTGTTGATTTTTATTATAAAAATTGAAAATAAAAATCAAATCGATATATCTTTTGAACCAAAGAAGCCACATCATGCGCCAGCCTGTTGCATGGACACATATAGACAAGGAGACTCAGTGCGCTCCAAATGTTGGTCTTAAGGACCGAGGCACCGAGTCAAGGATCACTTACGCCCTTGAAGGGACCACGTGATTCAATGATAGTTTTTATCAGTGTGTTACAATAGATAAGTTACAATAAGCTGTGTAGGAGTAACAAAAGGATGTGTAGAAAATAAAAAGTTTGTGTTAGAAATCGTACTCCAGAAGGGGTCCTTTGATTGTTTAGGTTGATCCAGCAGGTAGTATTGGGCCTGTTCGCCTGGGGCAGCTCTGACATTTTAAGGCAGGGCCCCCAGTCCCCGAACAAGCAAGTAAAATCATCTCGGTTGATGATCAAAATAATTAAGCGACGAGGTAGTAGTAGGCCTGTTCGCCTGGGGCTGTGCATTCGATAGAAAATTCTTTAAGGATTAAAAATCCAAAAGGATTTGTAGATAAACAAAAAATTGTGGGTAGTACAACTTTTTAAGGTTGACCCATTTAAATTAAAAAAAAATAGACTTGGAATATTTTTGAGCTTTGTTAGACAATAACTCTCTTGTGCAGAAATGTCCCGAGGTCTACTAACTTAAAAACGCTTCAATATTTATTTGTCTAAATAAATATATATGGTTTTATCATGTCCGGTTCCAACTATTTAGGTAAAATCAAAAAAACTAATGATGATATAGTCGTCCGATGTGAACCAAATTTGGTCTGGATGTAAAAGACTAAAGACTGTCACTAAATTTATTTTAGATTTAATTAAAATGTGCTTTGTACAAAGAGACAACTCAAAGACAGACTGCCGCTTTCGATTCATACAAACGTCCGCGGCTCAAAACGATCCAAAACGATAAAAACGACCCAAAACGAGTGTCGAAAACGAGTGTCTAAAACGAGTATCAAAACGAGTGTCAAGAAAAGCAGACAGAGTGTCAGAGGGAGTAGCCCAGCGATCGACAGCGCTCACGCTTACATTGCAATGTATGAAATTCGGGGGTGGGTTTCGCTGTGACGTCGCACACACGACTCGCGTCGAGCCATTTTTGACCCTTTTTTATGGCCGTCATAAAACTCGCGCTGCCGGCGAGCCGCGACCTTTTGTACACTGAGTGAAAATAATAGTAGGTTTGAAGTCCTTATTATTTTAAAAAATTGTTTTTTTCTCATATAATTATTATGCGGCTCAACAATTTGTTTCAGTGTAGACCTTTTTTATTTTTTGTTCGCACATTTGGGTCGATCGACACATTCCCCGCTCCCATTGCCCGCTCCGTGCCGCACATTTAAAACGAGTTACTCGCATCATGATTCGCATCTATACTCGTTCCTATACTCGTTTTCCGATCAGTTTGACTCAACGAGTATGAGCGAGTATCAAGTCATACAGTCTACTCGGTTTTTAAAAACGGCGACTAGTGACTCGATTTGATTTGATTTTTGGCAACGGCGACCAATTCAACTCGAATCTACCCGTTGCAGTTCTCTGGTCGCACCAGTATCTATCAAAAATGTTATTTTCTTTCCTGCAGCTTCGTTTGTGAATGTTACGAATATATTTACATTAAGATTAATCGAATGAACCTTTTTGCGGTAGTTTCCGCGGTAGTTTCCGCGGTTATACCCTCGGTTAGGTTTAAACCTTTGTTGCTGCGCTGCATATAGGACGGTATTTGGGTGTCCTACAGCGTCAGTGCAACTATCTACGAACACTGTTGTAATTTCACTCATTGAATTGAAATTTCGCGCTTTCATTACAGTTCTAACTTCGTCAATTGTGCTGTTCGTTATGATTGACTTTACAGCAACATGTAGGCTTAGTTCTTCGGCATATTCTTGCGGTACACCGTTAATCATATGAGCTGATTGCAACGCCCTTGTCAACTGTTCAACTTCTTGAATATATTGACTTGCAGTTTTTTGTTTTTGCTGTAGATTAAACAATTTAGCGGATAATGCTTTGGCCGATTCGCCTTTAATACCGCCTTGTAGTTTGTCTATTATGGACACTATTGTTTGTTCGGTGTTGATTAAGTTTCGAACGTGGGCTTTGAGTTTAGTCTTTATTAGACTGATTGCTGTAGTTTCATGTGTTCCTTTTAGTGAATCCATTAATATAAGAGCATCAATGAAACTCTGTAGATTCTCAGGCTTTCCACTAAACTCGGGTATGAGTGGTTACCGAATTGTTCCAGCTTATACTGTCACCGCTGTTCAGGAGTTTTAACAGTTCAGCCTTTCTGGCTTTTAACCGCTTCACCACGCCACTTCTTTTACACATTCCACTCTACTTACTGCGTTTATTTATTGTCGTATGGGGATCCTTTATTCATCTGGAGCTATCCCTCGATGTCCAGGTCCGCTGTTTTGACTAAGTTCGATCGAGTTCCAAGATCGGTCGAGTTCTTCCTTAATCGTCTATTTGTCCATCGATGTTCACGGTCGCCATGTAATGTTGAACCTTTGTGTTGTAAAAGATGTTTTCCAAATACAAGACACACGTCTGATTGTTTTTGCATATCTTTATTGAATGATTTCTTGTTTAAACTTATTATAATTATGTTAACAATTCTACCGTACCGCTAAAGACCGCGTAGCTGCGCTGCCAGTGACGCCGGCAGAGGAGCGGTCAGCTTATGTATAAATGTTTACATATATGTATAGGGCTGGTGAAGTATGTCGCGCATGTCAAATATGCCGACTCAGCACTGTTTAGTTCAATGCACTAAATGCACTCAAGAGCGGTCATATTACCGGCAATGCTTAATATTGTGCAATGCTTAATAATGCTTAATATGCAATAATATTTATGCTTACCACTGAGTACAGTGAGCATTCGATATGTGAACATACTACATCTCCCTCCTTTAGAAAAATAACGTAATTATACTTATGAAGTTATTTTCTAAATATTTTTATTTTTTTTTATTATTAATATTTATTTTCTTGTGTTTGTTTTTTTTTTCGAATCAGAAAATATTGATATACTTTTTTTTCTTCGTTTTTTTTTTTATATATGTATATTGTTTATGGTATGGTTCTTATTCTATGTATGGCCATACTTCAAATATTTATAAGAGAAATAAATTGATTATGAAATACAAATTTTTAACCTATCTTTATGTAATATTTGTTTTTTATTTTTGTTATTTGTAATTAGTATATTGTCATTTTCTTCTATACTTTCTACTCTATATGGTCCAGTATATTTGAAATCTAGCTTATGACCTGTTTCATTTTTTAATAAAACCTGATCTCCTATTTTTAAATCAAAGTTTAAAGTACTTTTATCATAATTGGTTTTTTGTTTTATCTTATTTTCTTCTAACATTAATCTAGCTCTTTTATATGCTTGTTCTAGTCTAAATTTAGATTCCTTAGCATAGTCTTCTAAATTGTATAATGGTTTAATCTTATCTATACTATTAAATTGTTTTGGCAAATTTGAAGTTTTACCAAATACTAGCTCATATGGACAATAGTCATGTGCCATAGAGGGTGTTGTGTTAAAGCAATATACGAAGTATTGTAGCCATACATCCCAATCTGTTTTGTCGACTGATATGTACATATGAACGTATGAACTCGTTAAGTGTTCGGTGGCTTCGCTCCACGGTACCCACAGTCTGGTGATGATGTGCGGTAGAAGTTATTAGGGTATTCAGAAACTCTAATATTTGTGTTATGTGGCAAAGTGTTATATGTTGTAATGACAACAAACACACAGAAAAAAGTATATCACATCAAACATGCCCTGGGGTATGTATATAAAATTCGTCGTATTGAGACAAAATTTCAAAAGGAGAATGGTTGCCAGACTGTTACAAGTATCTAACGAAATAAGGTCACACTGAGGTTGGTATTGGTATTGGTTGTAAAAGTAAATCATTTTTCTTGGTCCTGTGGCTCTACGGTTAGAGTCGCCGACTTGTCAGAATTCGAATTTTCAGTTAAATAACTAGGGTTCGAATTCCACAAATTAAAATTTTACTGATTGTTCCTTGGGCAGATTTTAAATTTAAATATAGAGATGCAATTTTTTTTTAAATTATTAAATTGATTTTTTACAGTGGCAAAAGCATTAAAAAACACAAGAGTAAGAGAGGATGAAACCAAACGCATGAGCTAAAACGAAATAAAGAGAATGCTGCTTTGTACAAAACAGCTGTTTATTGAACTTTAACTCAATGATTTCATAAATACGACAACAGAAACTTAAAAAGGTCGCTCACTAGCTACAGTGTTATCACTTTGCCACATAACACAAATATCATAGTTTCTGAATACCCTATATATTTTTTATATTCAGATTTTTACATAAATCTTCAATTATTGAATTTTTATATTCTGTTCCCATGTCCGTAATGAACGTCTTCATTGGACCGTACTTCAGAATAAAGTCTTCAAATATAGCTTTTGCTACTGTTTTCGCACTTTTATTTTTTATTGGAATTGCTATTAGATATTTAGTTAAATCGCAGATTAAGGTTACTGCGTATTCATTTCCTTGTTCAGATTTGGGTAGTGGACCGATCGTATCCACAATAACCCTGTCGAAAGCCATTTGTGGCGTTTCAGTAATAGTCATTGGGGTCTTTTTGTGTTTAGTCGTTTTCGACTTTTGACATTTGGGGCATTTTCTTATATACTTTGATATATCTCTTGTCATGTTTTTCCAAAAATAATGCCTTTTTATTTTAGCTAATGTTCTAGCTATTCCTGTATGACCTCCTTGTATTGGATCGTCATGGAATGTAAACAGTACTGCTTCTTTCTCTTTATCATTTTTTGATAAT
Organism: Drosophila recens; assembly: GCA_037043495.1. Classification (NCBI taxonomy): domain Eukaryota; kingdom Metazoa; phylum Arthropoda; class Insecta; order Diptera; family Drosophilidae; genus Drosophila; species Drosophila recens. Next base: position 32,995 of record JBAMBJ010002136.1, read on the forward strand.
AGGGTCACCGGCTTGAGTAGCGCTACTCTTATTATTTTAAAAGATTCTATTGATATTGTGTCAAAGATCTTTTCGCTCGGTGCCACTTTGAGTTGGCTGATATTAAGTATACCGGCTTCTTTTTCAAGCCTTTGAAAGAGCTAACCTAAGTCAAGAATTTCATTGGTGTACATATCGCTAACATCAATTCTTGCTAAAACTTTTTTTCCATGTTTTAATAAGCACAGAGAATCTGTTATTCGCAAGGTCACTACTTTTCGTACCTCGTCATTTACAATGATTTCTAATACGTTGGGCTGAGAAGCATTTAGAGTTTGCTTATGCAAATCTTCTTTTTCTATTCCTGCGCAGGAGTTTAACTGTTTACTTTGATTTCTGGTAGTGACTTTTAGAATTTTATTATTTACTTGAATATTTTCTAAGTCCGTGATTGTTATTCTTGATAGCGCATCGGCTACATAATTGTCTTTACCCTTTAGATACTCTACTGTAAAATTATATTCCTCTAATTCAAGTCTCATACGTGTAAGTTTGGAACTAGGGTTTACCATTGAAAATAGGTAAGTAAGTGCTCTGTGATCTGTTTTGACTGTGAAGTGTCTAGCATAAATATATGGTCTAAAATGTGTTATCGCCCAATGAATAGCTGATAATTCCTGTTCTGTTGTACTTTTGTTGCTTTCGCCTTTTGTAAATGATCTTGATGCGTATGCAACTGGGAGCTGGAGTCCGTTTTTGTTTTGAGTTAGGACTGCTCCACACGCTTGCTTACTAGCATCTGTAATAATTCAAAATTCTTTGCTGAAATCTGGGTATTGTAAAAGAGTTGGTTTCATTAGTGCCGATTTTAGATGTTCGAAGGCGTTTTGACAGTCAGCTGTCCATTCGAATTTTACATCTTTTTTACATAATCTTGTTATGTGACGAGAATAGTCGGCGACATTTTTTATGAATCGTCTGTAATAATCACAAAATGCAACAAATCTTCTGGCGCTGTCCGCATCGTGTGGGACTGGATAATTTTGAATGACGTCGTATTTTTTGTCGTCGGGCAAGATTCCTTTGTCTGTGCATTTATGTCCTAGGAAAGTGACTTCATGCATGAAAAATGAACATTTTTCGGGATGTAACTTAAGGTTATGTTGCCTACATCTCTCAAAAACATCAGTTAAGTTTTTGAGCATATGTTTTTCGGAACAACCAATGACTATTAAGTCATCCATGTAAAGGAATGCTTGCGAAAGTTCAAGTCCAGAGAAAGTTATAGTCATCATTCTCTGAAACGAATTTGGCGCTATTTTTAAGCCGAATGGTAATGGAGTAAAACGATATGAACCATTGCTTGTTGAAAAAGACGTAACGTCTCGTGAACTTTCTTCGAGTTCAGTTTGATGAAAACCTGACATTAAATCCAGGCATGAAAAGTATTTTGCTCTACCTAATTGATCTAAAATATCATCAATTCTACGGAGTGGAAATTTGTCGGACAACAGTTTTTTATTAATCTGACGATAGTCAATTACTAATCGCCATTTTTTCTTTTCAGAATTTGGAAGTGACTTTTTTGGTACTATTAAAAGTGGGCTATTATAAGCAGATGCAGATGGTTCGACTATTTTGTCGTTAATTAGTTTTTGGACTTGTTTTTGAATTTCGTCTTTTTGACTATGAGGGTTTCTATAATTTTTTATGTACGAAGGGTCTAACAAAAGTTCGGTAAGTTGACGACTTTTAAATCGTTTTTCAAAATTCCAAAAGTGTCAAAACTTTCGCAATACTTTTACGAGGTTATATTAAAAGTCTTGGATTAATCGGTTAAAATGGAGACTAGAAAACGCAAATTAGCTGAAGGTACCTCAGATGAAATTCTACTACCAACGCAAAAAGATTTTCACTATAGCCTTTTATTCGGTTTTCCACGCAAACTGAAGACCGTACAAATATTTAATAAATGTCAAAATATTTATAGAACGATTGCAGCATCTCTGAAGACTATTTAAAAATGTTTCCAAAGATTCCAGACAGGACATTTTTCTGTAGAGGACGATCGCCGAGAAGGTCGACCAAAATTTTCGAGGGACGAAAGAAATGTGGCCCTAGTTAGAACAAAACTTGCCGAACACCCTCGATATACCCAGGAAATGGTTGCTAGTGAACTGGACTTGAATGCCATAGCCATATCTCGCATATTGCATCAAGATCTGATGTGTACGAAGAAGTTTGCGCGATGGGTTTCACGCATTTTAAATGAGGTCTATAAAGAAGCTCAGATGCATTTTGCCCAATATCTTTTGAATAAATTTGAAAATTTGAAGTCTAGCAACTTTAATAAATTCGTTACTGATGCCAAAGCTTGGTTTAATAAATACGACCCGAAAGCCAAACAGTAGTCCATGGTATGGAGCTCCAAAGTAGCCAACCCACCTATTAAAAAGCTTTAAAAGCAAGATTTTCAAGACTGTTTTGAGAAGTCGATTTTAAGGCTTAAGAAATGCATTGAAATCAATGGCGATTATGTAGAGAAGATAAAAAAAAGTCGAAGATTCGGGATAAATTAAAAAAAAATTTCCGAATTTTTTTTCCGGTCAACTTACCGAACTTTTGTTAAGCCCCACGTATATCGGTTCATCATCCTTCAATCTCAGTTTTTGTTTATAAAAATTATTTGTAGTTATCGATTCGGTTTCTAGTCCGAAAACATCACTATATTGTGTGCATAATTTTGTTAATTCTTTATGAAATAGTGGTGGGAAATTTTTAGAGAGTTGCGTTAATACAGATTTTTCTCTGTTTTCTGAATTTGTTTTTTACTATGTCGTAATTTGAAAGTGGTTCGTATTTCAAGTTATTTATACTGACTACTTGGTCTGTATTTGTTGAATTTAGCAGTCTTATGAATGCGTTTTGAGATGTTGCTATGGTATTTGCTGTAAATACCATACCATGAATTTCTTGGTTCGGAATGAATACGAGTACACTGTCTTCTACTGAGGTTATATCAATTTTACGGACAACTTGTGATTTTGCTGGCAGAATTATGGAATTGTTGCCAGAACTGTATGTTATTGGAACATAAATTGGATATTTCAAATTATTTGGCCTAATTATTAGCCAATCTTCAGATGGGTTGAAATCTAATTGACAGTTGTATTTTCTAATAAAATCGATTTCTAGTATTCCATCACAAGGAATAGCAAAATGTAAATTTACGATATGAAAATCGTGTGGAATTATATATTTAGAAGTTTGTATTTCGATTGAGGTAAGTCCTTTTGATTTGGTTACCTCTTGACTTATTCCCTGTATATTGATTATATTGTTAGTTTGGATGTATTGAAAAACATCGGAATTTTCTTTTAATATTGATATAAGTTAATAAAAACTCTTTAATTCTTAAAGTTGTACTTCTTTATTGAAAATCCAGATTGTGACTAAATTTACTTAAACAATCTATCCCTAAGCTAGCTGTGGGTTCTTGGCAGCGACGTCGGCGTGGGCGGCAGCGGCGTCAACGTTGGCGGCAGAGCGATCGGCGTTGGCGGCAGAGCGATCGGTCGATGAGCTTTGGTTCCCATGAAATATTGAAAGCTGCGTTTGCAAGATTGGTTATTGGCGGATGTTTACATTTGGGCTTCTGGAGAATTTGTTTATTTGGGCTTTTGACTCCCGTTGCGATATTGTGCAACTAAGTCACAAGTGTTTTGTTTAGGTCGGACTGTGGGAATTGTGCAACAACATTGTTGTATTTAACTCTTCCCCCTTAAAATCCTGCTTGTCCTCAAGTAGGGCTTTTTTTAGAAAAAGGGAATGTTGTTGAATTCTGGTTAAATTTTTTTCGGTTTGAAGTTGGTCATCTTAATGTCGTTGTTGCTTATTGGTGTGCTGTTTGGTTGTATAATTGTAGCGATTGGTTTTGGTTGAATTATTATTTTTTGTTTTCGGCGACATAAGAATTTGAGTAGTATTGTGGCTGTTATTGCCGCAGTGAAGAAAAGGCCGAACCCAGCGATGCGATTTGTTGTTGAGTGTGATTGTAAATGCTGAATTTTATTTGTATTTTTTATGTGGAGAGCTTGCAAAGCCTCCAATGATAGTATTTGTAATCTTTTTTCCTCTATTGGGGTCATTTGTATGATGGGAACTCCGGGTTTTAATATGGTTTCTTCTACATTGTCGAACTCTTTTTTATTTATTATAATCGTTTCATTCCAGAATTGAACGAGATAGGAACCCGTTATTTTTTTTTCCTTGTTGTTCCATCGTACCGATCCGTTGAAATTATTTAGGATTATGATGCCCTCGTCGATTTCCTCAAGCTCTGGGATGTGATCCGCATTACTGAAGTCACACAGCGCTTCCTTTCCCTGAATTAACTTAGGAATACAATTTGTGTGCTCTAGGTTAACAATTTGTTGCTTATCACATAATTTATTATTATTGAAAGATTTACAATTTTTAAGAATTCCATATATTTTATTTTGGGACATAAAAATTTCACTTACTTCAAGATGAATTATTGTGTTGTTTCGAACAATAGGTCTGATAGTT
>JBAMBJ010002140.1:0-41029 GCA_037043495.1 Drosophila recens
ATGTATATATACTAAAAACTGTACAACTACTAATTTACGTTAATTGTGTTATATTTCATTATTATTTCCAACATTTGTATCTGGATAAATGGGTATTAGTTGCCTAATTAACGAAGCTGTTTGCTGTTTGTTTTCCACGCCGAGCGCATAACGAATAAAGCCCAGAATCAGCCCAGATAGAAGCATAGCACATGGAGGGAAGATACGCATGTGACACAAGCGAGACTAAGTTGCCTACTTGCGCACTATGCGTATGACCCTTGTGGACTATGAGGTCGCGCTCTGATCCATTAGCCTGTAGTTCTGGAATGTCTTCCATTCGCCGGTGTTGTAATCCAAACGGATGTGCGATTCAACCTGGCACAGCGCCGTGTTGCCATCCTCTTGTTGCACTTTTTCCTAAACAAAACAAATAAAATCATTAGAAAATACTTCAACTTGTTGGCAATAAAAGAAAGCACTTACCTCTGTTTCGCCCAATTTAATGACCAGCACATTTTCTGTATTGGGTCGCGGATTCTCACGCAGTCCCGCCATGAAGCCCAAGATGAGCGCCTTGTCGGGTCGAGACACACGATTTGCTTTACGGAACATCTCATGCGCTTTGTGCACGTGTTCGTTCTGGGCGAGAGATAATGCCATTAGTAATATTATTATATTATTACCCTTTAAATCAGCGGTGGGCACGCAGTGGGTCCGGGAGCAGCGACTACTCCCAACTTAGGTAGACTCTAATAGGGTTGTTGTTGTTGATGTTGTTTTGCTCCCGAATTCAGAATTCGTGCCCATCGCACAATGGACAATGGCCAATTGTCAGTGCATTCTTACCGAAAGCGAAAGTCCTCGCCTCTGTGGCGCTTGCTGTGTTTGTTGTTGCTGCTGCTGTGCCGTCGGCGCATTTGTCTGCTGTTGCGTCTGTTGCTGCTGCGTGACCTGCACTTGAACTGTGCGCGGAATGGCCGCGTTGTTGCCTTGTTGTTGCAGCTGGGCGCCACCGGTGCTCGTCGAGGTGACCAAACGCTGCTGCAGGGCCGGCTTATGCTGTACCAAAATCTGTTGCTGCTGCTGCTGGCGCGGCTGCTGTTGCGGCGCCGATGCAGCCGACTGCGTAATAATCGTACGCTGTGTGCTGCTTGGCGCCGCCTGCACCTGCACCAGCTGCGGCTGTTGGCCGGGCCGTTGTATCAGCGTCAGGCCCTGCGGCAGCGTGGTCAATCCTCCACTCACATTCGTCATGACTGGCCGTATAATAGTTTGCTGTCCAGACTGAAATAGCAATTTTAGTTAATATGGATTATGTTCAAATAAAACTAAAAACTAAAAGTACTTTAGTCGAGTTTCCGACTATCAAATACTCGTTACTCAATTTAAAAACACAAAAATTGTATCTATGAATTATTAAAAGAGAGATAATCTGTGGATGTGGAACATTTTAAAGACATATTTTCAAAACACTAATGTTCATAAAAGTCTATCTGTCTTATTTCGTTTAGCTCTTAAAAAATCCGAGATCTGATTGACAGATAGAATACTTTCTATTGACTAACTTCTATCTTCTAACTGTATTCTTCTGCAGATAACGAGAATAATAGCTTAAAAAAAACGAGATTAAATTATATTTTAGATTTTCTTTTCGCATTCCATAAATTGACGACGAATCTTTCTAGTTTTTCCCTTACGCTGCCGTAGCACTAATTGAATCTACGAATTGTTAAAAGAGAAATAATCTGTGGATCTCATTCCGTTTAGCTCTTAAATTTCCGAGATCTGGTTGACAGATAGAATACATATACTTTCTATTGACTAACTTCTATCGCTGCCTTCTTCCTGTTGCATTCATTGCCATGAATACCTGTATTCTTCTGCAAATAACGAGTACAATAACTCAAAAGAAAATGAGATTAAATTATATTTTAGGATTTCTTTTCGCATTCCATAAACTGACGACGAATCTTTCTAGTCTTGCCCTCACGCTGCCGTTGCACTTACGTTGCCAATGACACTCGTTGGCGTCTGCTGCTGCACGATAACGTGCTGGCCGTGTTGATTGGTTGGTATCAGCGTGGGTATCATCTGCTTGCCGGACTGCGAATTTTGCTGCTGCTGAATTTGTATGGTTTGTGGCTGGGCGCTCGTCGATGCCGTGGTCTTGACCAGGCTGGGCGGTCCAGCCGCCGTTGTGGTCACGAGCGTGGTGCCGAGTCCTGGCAGACTGCCCACATTACTGATGGGTATCTGCTGGTACATATCGCCGCCAATGTTGCGCAGGATGACGCCCTTCTGGGTGAGTATGATCGTCTTGTTTTTACCGGCCGTCGGCGATACATTCAGTGTGCTGCCCGCAATAGTGCCGCCAGGTTGCATCAATACCTGCGATAGCTTTGGCTGTTGAGTGGCCGTGGTGTTGGCCACAATGGTGTGCTGTGGATGCTGTGGCTGCTGTTGCTGCAGCTGCGCCTGCATGTGCTGTTGCTGGGCAGCCTGTGAGGCTGGCTGGATGGTGACTGGCCGATTGGGCAGCTGCACGTTCTGGATGTTGAGCGTTTGCTGGCCGGGCTGCACCACAGCTGCTGTGGTGGCCACCAGCGGGGGCGGGTTGTTGTTGGAGACCACCGGTAAGCCCGGCTGATGTTGTCGCAGCGGAGTCATCACCACACCGGATGCACCCGTCGTCTTTAGCAGTATTTTGGTCGGTGTCTGGCCACTGCCGCTGCCGCCAGCTGCGGTCTGGTAGAGCGTCGTTGTCTGTGGCGTTGCACGCGTCTGTGTGAATGAGGTCAAAGTGGGTAGTTGTTGTTGTTGTGGCTGCTGCTGTTGTTGCGGCTGCGGCGCAGCCAGAATGTACTGCGTTGTTGTTGTTTGTGGCTGTGATGAGGCTGTAATCAATTGTTGCTGCTGCTGCTGCTGCAACTGTTGCTGTTGTTGCTGAGCTGCTGCTACAGCACTTGATGTTGCTGCCTGTTGTTGTTGCTGCTGTTGTTGCTGCTGCTGTTGCTGGGCCCGCTTTGCCGGTTGAATGATGGTCTGTGAAATAATGACCGGTCCACTGTTGGCCGCCGTCTTCAGCTGACTCAGCGGCATCGTCTTTATAGCCTGCGACGGTATGGTGGTTGTGGTTGTTCCACTCGTGGATGCCACAATTGGTTTCTGCAAGCAATTGGCCATTAGTAACGAGTCGTATATCAATAACAGGGATTAAACCCTAAACGAAACCGTAACCTTTAACCGGTAAAAACCGATTGAAATTTAAAACCGTAACTGAAACCGTAACCGAAAAAATATTTTCATTTAACATAAACCGTAAACCGAAACTCTGTAAACCGAAATAAACGTTTGGTAACCGTTTCATTTATAAGGGTTAATTTCGGTTTTTAATAAATAATATTTGTATTATAAAAAATGAAAAAAAGTTGTATTTCTGATTGTTATTTAAAAATTGCATATCCGAGTTATGGTGTAACTTTTAAATACAATTTTAAAAGGATGTTTTATTTTAAATTTTTATAAAAATTTAAAAAACAAGTTAAAAATAATTTTCAACGAAAAAATTTTGAGCTGCTTATTTTTTTCCGACTCATAAAATTGCTTGCGATCTCTGATATTTTGTTATTAGTTTTACATTTTATTTTTGATTTTCTTTTCTAATTTTGCCTATTTAATTATTATTACATATATTATAAATATAATTATGTATATTTATTTAAAGAAATTTTTTTTTTGTGAAACGAAACCATATTGGTATTTCAAAACCGTTACGAAACCATATTCAAAGATTTTGCGTAACCGATAACCAAAAACCTAAATCCGAACATAACCGAAACCGTAACAGAAACCGATATGTGTTTCGGTTTTAATCCCTGATCAATAACTTGGATTTGTTTACTTACCGCACGCTGTGCGCTTGGCGAGGACGCCAATATGACGGGCGTGGAGCTATTGATTAGTATGGGTTGCTGCTGCTGTTGTTGTTGTTGTTGCTGCGGCGTTGCCTGAGTTCCGCTGCTGCTGCTGCCACTGCCGCTGGCACCGCTGCCCGTCGCCGTCGCCGCTGCTGCTGCGGCCTTGGCCTGGCCGATGTTATCTTCACCGAGATATTGTTGGGCAGATTGGCCAACGGACTGGCGGCCTGCCTCAGCTGTTGGTGCGTCAATATTGTGGTGGTTGTGGTGCTAGTGCTGCTGGTCGATGCCGCCGCCGCTGCTCGCAGCATGGGCTTGATGTCCAACTTTTCCATTTTGATGGTGGTATTGCCAACGGTTGTTGTCGCTGTTGCTGCTGCTGCTGCCGTTGTTGTTGTGCCAGCAGCAACTGTGACTGTGTTGTTGTTGTTGGTGTATGGCCGCTTCGGCTGCGCAGTGCTGCGTATCAGCAAATGTGGAGCACGCTGTGCCGGCTGCTGTTGAATAACGATGCGTTGCTGCCCTGGCGTTGTGGGCGTGGCCGTGACCGTTGCACGAGTGGGCGTGACCAATGCAGGAGGATCAATCTTTTCCACTTTTATGTTGGCTGGCACAATAATCTCCTCGCTCTTGATCTCAATCTCCTGCTTGATACGCTTGGGCGTATTGTGGTAGCTGTTATTGTTGTTGTTGTTGTTGTTATTATTGTTGTTCACCTTGGCCGCCTTGGGTGTCTTCGCCTTCGGTTCGGCCTTGACGGCCACCCTCGTGGGCGTGGTGGCAGCCGTGGCAGCTGTGGTCGTCTGGGCAAACTGCAGCGTGGCAGCCGCATATTCCGGTGTCTCTGGCGTCTCCGGCTTCAATGCCTTGGCAGCCAACTCTGGCGTCTTGAAATCCTCGTCGGGCTGCTCCTCCAAGCTGCCGCTGCTCTGGTTCAACTGCGGCTCCAACTTGATTTCGAAACTATTGTTGGCCGAAGTGGGCGTGGTTGGTGTCTCCCCACCACTGGTATTGGCCGCTGCATCCGCGGGCGGGCTGTCCGTGTTGTTGTTATTGGAGGCAGCTGCAGCTGCGGCAGCCGCGGCGGCCGCCTGTTGCTTCTGCTCCTGCTTCTTCTGCTGCTCCTCCAGCTGCTGCTCGCGCTTGCGTTTCTTGGCGGCCGCATAGCCCAGCGGCTGCTCTGTGAATTCGAGTATCTTGATGCCGCCGTCCTTGCGGCCGGCCGGTGTACGACTGAGATTTGGCCGCTGCGCACTGCCGGGCACACTGGGCGAACGGAAGCCCGTGGTGGGCATGCGCGAGGGAATGCCCTTCAGCGGCGTCGTGTCCGTCATCTTGCGGGGCATGCCCCGCGACCGCAGTGGTATAGTTGGCGCCGACGACTTCTTCAGCGAGGACTGCGCATCGGCGGATTTGTGCAGCAACTCCGTGCGCAACTGGGCGCTCTTGGGCTTCCGTTTGAGCGTGAAATGCTTCACAGCTGGCGGCTGTTGTCCAACCTGTTGAATTTGGTAGATGTGGGATTACATAAAGAGTTGCTCCTCTCTCTCTCTATATTTATTTACTTACCACAGAGATTAGCGCATTTTTGTTTAGATACTGACACTCCAGTGGCAGCATGCCCAGATCCGAGTGCTTATTGACCAATTTACGCAAATCGTTGACCATGTCGGTGAATATGGGTCGCGTGTCCTCATAATCGGAGATTTCTGTATTCAATGAGCTGGTCGCCGGAAAGGTTTTCATCGTCTCCGCCAGCATGGAGACCCACAATTCCGAATCGAGGCCCGCCACTTCGATAACCTCCTCCAACTCACTCTTCCACTGCGAATGCAACAAATATGTGAATTAATATTCCGAACACGATATGCACTTTGAAAAATAAAATATCCATAAAATCCATTAAATGCCTTCACTTTTGTGTGTTCAACATGGACAAACAACATAACTGAAAAGCAGCCAGCATGCATACGCATAAACAAATAAATGCTTCGATAGTAATTCCTATGGAAATAGGTTTTATGCATATCAATATAATTATCTTGAAACAGGTTTTGTTTTTATTTGAAGGTGTTTCTCGACATTTTGTCAACACAATTCACATTATGCACGAATCGTACATTCTTTCTCAGAGCAAAACTCTACTCAGAAACATTTATTTTAATATATCGAAATTAATTTTGATTTGATTACAAATGATGGCATGTGTATTCAACAGATTTGTGTTGACCACCCGCTTAACGCCCACAACGAATACATACACACGCACGCACACTTGCACGAGAAAAACACCAACACTGAAATTGTCTCATACGCACACATGTGCACACAAGTCGTTCGCGCAGAAGTGGCGGGAAATATTTCAGATTTCTATGGTCACAAAACAACAACACGCAACACTTGTATGTATCCCTTGATACAGATAATATAAATATGCGTGCTTCAAAAACACATTGAATTATATTTGACATTGCACATTTCACGGATATTAACAGATTTCTTTGCATTTCAACCATAAACTGAATACACTTCACCAACGCTCTTCAGCATGTATGGCTTGAACTGAGCATGTGTGTGTGTGTATGTCGTGTACATGCTAGTGTACTTTTTTCATTTCATTTCATATTACACCAACGCGATTTTTTTACCTCTTCGACCAGACGGCGCGGAATATGCAGAAAACTGAGCAATAATTTCAGTTTGACTTGTGTCTGCAAATCGGGAAAACACTCTTTGATGTTGCGCAAAACCTCTTTGTTTAATTGCGAGCATATTGAACCGTTTATCCACGAATCGTTTGATGTGCCCAGTTTATTATGCAGCCACAGTGATGTGTCGCTGTCCCTTACGTTCGCCATTTTTACGTATACGTGAGTTCACACACGGCGCACATACAACTTAGCACGTCTAACGTTAAACCACACTATTGCACCGCAATATTTAATTAATATTCGTTTTTATTTTAGTTTTCGACGAAAAACACACAAAAAAAACCCGTGGAAAATTGTAATGGAAGCTACGACTGAAAAAAGTGTTGCCACATCTCTAATATAAGTGTGTACTCGTAATGCTGTACACAAAAAATATAATGCAACACTGACCGATATTATTGTATTATCGCCCGACCGCCACAATCTGTCGATTATGGCGCCACCTTTTGTCTGTTTGCTGAACTTTGTGACGGTTGTAATGGTTGCCACCGTGTTTTTTGAGTCAAGCTGCCAAGTTGAGTCAGCTGACCGGTCAGCTGTGTTTTGTTGTTTGTGCGCCTTGGAAAAGTGCATTTTTTGAACCCATTAAATATTTACAAATACTTGCCATGGAAATTATAAATGAAAGCGCTCAAAGTTCGGTTAAAAAGTCTGGCATGTCAACAGGTGGAAAACTTCTGATTGGAATAACTGGGGGCGTCGGTATCGGACTGTCCATTGTGTGCGCCTCGTTTGTTGCGCCCGCGTTCCGAAAATTCTGCCTTCCTTATGTGCCGGCAACAACAGAGCAAATACAGAACGTGCTGACTTTCCTGCCCAAGAATGCGAGTGGAAAACTGCTAGACATTGGCTCTGGAGATGGACGTATCGTTGTTGGTTAGTTAGTTATCATTCCGTCTCTGTCGCCTCGTCCCCACTTACGTAATCTCTCTTTCCCAGCGGCGGCACAGCATGTTAAAGCCCTGAAAACAGATGGAGTCGAACTTAATCCATGGCTGGTCTACTACTCTCGCTTGGCTGCACTGCGTCACGGCGTTGGCAAGCAATCGCGATTCTTTCGCCGTGACCTCTGGAAGTTTAATATTAAGGATTACAATTATGTGGTTATATTTGGCGTGGAGCAAATGATGCAGGATCTGGAGCACAAACTGATTGCAGAGTGTCCCCACAATGCCAAGATAATTGCGTGCCGCTTTCCACTGCCGCAGCTGGAACCGGAAAGTACCATCGAGGATGGAGTGAATACAGTTTGGTTCTATGATCTAAGCAAACAAACCCGCCATGCAGATAATAGTTGATGATATCCATTAAAAAGTATTTAATACATGTATAGATAGTCATGTTTTATTGCTTAGTATGCAAAGAGAAACTATGAATGTATCTTAAGTTAAATGCTAAATAATGGACAGTCGGCATACGCACTCCAGAGTATGCGAGACTGATTGGTCAATCATAGATTAGAAAAGGAGATGCACGATAATACAAAAGAGAGTTACCAATGAGAGACACCTAACAGTTAATGCACATACACAGACATTTGCGTTAAGTATGGTAAATAGATTATAAGGAAACCATGTAGATCAAAGGACAGACAGCAGCAGAGGCAATGACAAAGTTTGTGGCAGTTGCTGAGAAGCTCTCTTAATATTGCCTTGAGCACAAGAATGCGTGGTCCGAGTCCGGAGTCCTGAGTCCCGCTAGAAGCGTCGGCCCAAGTAAATGCACTTGCTGATCTCGTTGCGATAGACCTCAGTGAATCCAATCTTTGTGTAGAAACTCATCTGCTCGGTATCCTGCTCGGGCACGCGGACGTGCACACCAAAGCATCCGTTGGCGCGAAGTGCGGCCAGCAGGACGGTCAAAAGTCGCTTCACGACGCCACTGTCCCGCTGCTCCGCCTCCCGCAGCGTGGCGGCGCTTAACAGCGCTGGGAAGGTGCCGAACACCTCCGAGGGACACACGGCTGCACAGTTGTGGAACGTTTCCACGAACTGCGCTACCATCTTGTGTGCCTTGGAGCTGCCAGCGGCGTCAGTTTCCAACAGAGTTCTGGGATATTTCTCGCACAGTTCGGGCAGCCAGCAAATGTCCACGTTGCGCTGGAATGCGTTCACATCCAAGGCACCGCAGGCATAGCCAACAATGCTGCCGGTATTGTCGTGCGCAACAACACAAAACTCCGGCTGCAGGGTCAAGTGTGCGCCGACAACAGCGTCGGCCACAATGTCAGCCAGGTGGGCAGGCAGTAGAATCTCATCGTCATCCTCATTGCTCTGCCACTGCAAATACGTGCGCGTGCAGATCTTGTTGATTTCGGTTTCATCCGAGCTTCGATATGGTCTTAGTTGATAATAGTTGGCCGTGGGCTGCTCTGGAAGCTTGTAGACAAACAGATCGTTGCCAGCGTCCACAGGCATTAAACGCTGCAAGTCAGCAGAAAGTCCGCCGCGAAAAACCCACGGCTCCTGATCTCCAGACATGAACGCCTCCTTCCAACCTTTGCTAAACCCTACAGACGATAAATACACAATTATAAAATGACCAATAAATAAAGGATTAAAATGTACTTACATGTATAGCTGCCCTCGGTGTATGAGGACATATTTGGCGGAAAGTGACCCAATGCCAGCCACTGGACGAACCCATTGAGCAGCGACAGGGCACCAGAGATGTCCCACACATATGAATACAAATCATGGCTGATTTCCTTGTTCTCACAGTCGGCCACTTTGAACAGCAAGTCCTGAACGCCCGCACACAGCTTGGCAAATCCCTCGCTGCGCTGCAACCATTCGCTCACCTCTGGCTTGATTGACTTGGCGGCGTCTCCACTGCCAGCACTGGCAGTGCCACTGGCGCCAACCTGCAGCATTACGTTGGCGTTGACCTTCAGCCATTGAAACTCGCTGAGCAGCTTGAGGCCACGACTTCCGTGCTCAAAGGGCAAATAGAATAGATCACAGAGCAGGCTCAAGTCTTCTGAACTTATCTTGGTTCGGCTAGCAGTTGATCTGAAAATCAACAAATGAATATACTATAGCTTGATTGAGATACAGTTTGTCAAGAAATTCTTTACACTCCCTTAAAAATGTAATATTTTGACTTTAAATAAGAAAAAAATAGCTTATTATATATATTTGGAAAGGTCGTTTAAATTCCGATTGAGTGACACAAAACTTTCCTTAACCCATTTAGTACCCTTCGAAATTTTCGAACTTATGTAAAATTCACTTTTCAAAACTTTTTTCCTCGATTTTTCACAAAAAATATTTTGATGCAAAAAAATTCTTGAAACAATTCTGTCACTACAAAAAACAATTTTCAAAAATATTTTTGCTAGTATTTTTGATAATATTTCGAAAATTCTAAAAATGACCATTTTAACCCATTTTTCCTCATTTTCATGCAAAAAGTGCCTTTTTTGCAGTTTTCAAAATATAAAAAATACCAGCAAAAATATTTTTGAAAATTTTCTTTTGCAAAAATTCAAAATATTCCATGGGTACTCAATGGGTTAAGGAAATTTTTGCATCATTCGAACGAAAATTAAATGACCTTTCCAAATATAAATATATAATAAGCTATTATTTTCTTATTTAAAGTCAAAATATTACATTTTTAAGGGAGTGTAAAGAATTTCTTTACAAACTGTATATAGCGCTTACTTGGAAACAAGTTCGTCCTCGTCGTGCATCTCGGCATTGGATACGGGCGATGATGATGGGCTCTCGACATGCATGCTCTGTAATCAAATGCAATCTTGTAAAGAACTCAACTGGCAGTTGTTTAGTAAAACTCACATTGATATCGTTGGCCGAATCTTCCATGACAACATCATCATTGGCGACCATTAGCTTGTTAACTTCCTTTGGTGAAATCTGCGAGTTTATGCTGCTGCATTCCATGGGCTCATTAACGCCTGCACTCAATGGACTCAGACTATGGTCATCCAGCATTGTGTCCACGCTCAAGCTATTGACCTGTTCTCGCTTCTCATCTATGGGAATCTCTTCAACGCCAGGCGAATCCACCACTTTACTGGACTCAATTTGGTTGGCTTCAATGGCAGCTTCAGTGTTCTTGGCCGGATCAAATAAAGCGCGGTTCAACTCAATGGAATCCTCCACGTTCTTAGCTTCCATTATGGCCACGGGTACAATTGAAATGGGAATCTTCTCGGGCAGCTCGATATTCGATGCAACTGTTGTCGGTATGGGATTTATAATGTCATCATTCGTTACGACTTTAGTTGGAGATACCAAAGAGTTCATAACGGGATTAGAGATGGGCGCTAGCGTGGAGCTAACTGTGCTGCACACATCCGCCAGCGCTTGCAGCTGCGTGGTGTTCACCTCCGGCACCGTCCGCGTGTTGGTTGACGTGGTTGTTGTGGTGGTGAGACTCATGCAAGTGTTGATCGACGGAATTATGGGGATAATGGGCATCACCATTTCCACCTGAGGCTGCGGCTTGGTAATCGGTCCAAATGCTTCCTTCTCCACAAAGAATTCCGGTAGCCATTCCGTTATCGCGTTTCTATGGATGGAAAATCGTTAGCTGGGATAACAAGATATAAAAGTTCAAGTGTATCTTACTTGAGAGCCAGCCGTGGATGATACACGTTCTTCGAGAGACACTCGACGGGTAAATCGTCCTCGTTCTCTGTCTCCAGCTTGATATCGGCACTCATCGAGCTGTTCACTTTGGAATCCAGGCTGCAACGCGACCAAAACGCCAACGTATGTATGGCAATAAAATTGCCATAAAACTCACAATTGGGATTAGTCATAACACCGCGCAGATAAGGTATCAGCTCCGGCGAACGACCCGAGTATGGACCAAGAAAGACACGTTTCTGATCATAATCGTTCGCATGCAGATTGTCCCAGATAACAGGCGGACGACGCAGAATTTCGGTTATTTCCCGTATCGAATCAATCGTTATAATCTTGGATATCACTTTGTCGCCCGTCCACAGAATGTCAATCTCATTGTTGAGCTTGGAGCCCAATGTGTTCAAGTATTCGGAGTCGACAACGCTTGGAACAGCGCGCGACGAACAGTACTGAGTGGGACAGAAGAGGAACTTGGGGCCAGATAAATGCGTAAAGATCTCATTGGTCACCGAGACTTGGGCATTGGCGAATGTCTGGAACACTTCCTTGTCCGCCTTCGACAGCTCCGACTCAATATCGTCAAATAACAATGCGTAAGCCTCACATCCAAATTGCGACACTTGATCCAGCTTACGTTTCAGCGTGCCAATCTCTTTCTGACTACTGTACGTCATGTCCAGACCCGGCGACAGTGCATAATAGAAAACAATGCCCGCCTCCTTAGCGGCTGAAATCAGACCTGCGAAAATGGAAAAATGAATTTGCAACTCGAATTACACGAGCATCAAATTATAAATACTTGATAAGTGGTCTGCCTCCTCAACCGTATAGAGTTCGCGCCAGTAGGCTCTGTGCTTGTAGTCATCTTTGGGCGCATACATGTACGAGTCCATGCCCAGTTTCTTTAGTTTGCGAAACAAATCTTTTCGCTGCTCGGTTGTCCACGGTCGGCCATAGAAACCCTCGATTACGCCGCAAATAAACTGCCGCTGCTGATCCTGCGTGCCGTGTTCCAATGCTGCACATTTCTCCCTCATGTGGCCGTCTTCCATTTTCACAGAATCAGGATAATGTGCGAGATAAAACGCTAAAAATCAGAACGTAAAAAACGAGCGAGATGCGGCAAAATTATATATTGCCTTTGTCAGTGTGACCGGCTTAGGCAATGGCAAAAATGGATGCGAAAACAAAGCGCAGCACCCTGTTAACGTTAATCGATTTAATGTAAACATCCTGTTAGGGTTAATCGATGTAATCGCCATTATTTGTAGAGTTGGGATTTTTAGTTCAATTTGCTGAATAAGTTCAATCGTTCATTTTTCAGTAGTGAAGTAAATTAGTAGAGTTGTGTCGTTTCGTTCTGAAAAAGTTCAAATGAACGGGTCATTAAGATGAACGAATGAACTTATTCACTCAATCAATGAACTAAGCCGATCATTTTGCAGCTGGTCAGAATTTTTTAAAAACAATTGTACATGTAACAATGCTTTAATTTCATATATTTTTAAGTTTCAAACAGTGTGAAGGATTATTTAAGCCCAAAAAAAAAAAACAATTTCCTCATTTTGCTCATTTTCAATAAGCCAAGGTATGGTATAACCCAAAATATTAAAAAATAATCCCTAATACATATATATTTGGCAGTTGTCGTCTATTCTTATTAATAACTTAAAACACATTTCACATTCCACTAAAAAGAAACAGTTGTAGCCTATTCACATCGCTTATCTTTCATAAACAACTGACCAACTGATCAAAATGACCTATTCATCTTTCATCGTTCATGACCAACTGAATAGAAACCATATCGTTCATAGTTCATGACCAACTGAATAGAAACCATCTAGTTCATAGTTCATGACCAACTGACCAACTGAATAACTGAACTAAATGACTGATTTAGTTCACGACCGAAAAATGAACGATTGAACTTATTCAGCAAATTGAACTAAAATGCCCAACTCTATAAATTAGTCATTTAGTTCAGTTGGTAGTTGGTCATGAACTATGAACGAGATGGTTTCTATTAAGTTGGTCATGAACGATGAAAGATGAATAGGTCATTCTGATCAGTTGGTCAGTTGTTTATGAACGATAAACGATGTGAATAGGCTACGACTATTTCTTTTTAGTGGAATGTGAAATGTGCTTTAAGTTTTTGAATCAAATAGACGACAAATGCCAACTGGATTCCGTATTTCCTTTTATTATTTTGGGTTATACTTATACCCTATGTGGTTCGGTAGCTCAGTGGTTAGAGTCGCCGACCTGCCACATAAGTAGAACTTCCAGTTTGAAAAAAACTGGGTTCGATTCCCCCTGTCAATATAGTCAAGCATGTGTTTTTAAATTCTTCGGAATGAAACGCAAATATAAAATTACTTCCCGTCATATAAAAAAAAAAAAAAAAACTTTATACCCTGACTTTTTGAAAATAATATAAAAGAGTTAATTGGTTTTTAATTTTGGGCTTAAGTTACCTTTCACATTGTTAACAACTTAAAAATATATAAAATTTAAACATTGTTACACGTAAATAAAGAAGAAATTGAATCCATTTGCGGAACTCCATGTATTGTATTTCTCTAAGAAATTAAAATTTTTTAAAGATATTACTGACCAACTGCGAAATGACCAATTTAGTTCATGATTGACTGAATAAGTTCATTCGTTCATCTAAATGACCCGTTCATTTGAACTTTTTCAGAACTAAACGACACAACTCTAATTATTTGCAATTTGCGCTCTAAATTTGAAATGAAGTTTTCAAAAATCAATTATAAAATTAGATAAAAACAATTTCAAAAAAACACCAAATTAAAAATTTTTGTAAATTAATAAGGTTTAATCTAAAATTGGTTTGGTGCAGTTCACTCTTCGCGTGGCGAAGTTAGTAAAAAATCCAAAAAATAAGAAAATTGTAAATTCGAAAAAAATGCAACAAAAATTCTGGTAAAATTTTCAAAATTCTAGCTTCAAAATTAAAAAAGTTCATTTTTATGTCGCGAAATATGTGAGCCTTGGAATGACAGGGTTTTCGCCGAATGTTTAATCTGCGCTGATAGATTAAATTTACAGAACTATTATCATCGTATTGAATTATACTTGAAACATGTTGACTTAAATCACCAATAGGTTAAATTTAAGCTTGGGTTAGCAATAGTATGATGTGAAATTTAATTTTAGCGACGTATCAAAGAGAGACTGTGTTAGCTGCATTTAATTCGAAGTTCGAATGTGGATTTATATTTTTGACTTTGGTATTCTGTAGGTAATTGGAGCATGGACTGTGTAAATGATTGTTAGAACATTTTGGAGACGGTTGATCTTAAAGTTTGAGTTCGAGCCCTGGTTCAATTAAATATAAATAGGCATTTTAATTATTATACCCGTTACTTATAAAAATAAGTAAAAGGGGATATTGTATTCGTTGCAATGTATGTAACAGGGAGAAGGAAGCATCTCCGACCCTATAAAGTATATATATTCTTGATCAGCATCAACAGCCGAGTTGATATAGCCATGTCCGTCTGTCCGTCTGTCTGTCTGTCCGTCTGTGTGAGAGCCTAGATCTCAGAGACTATAAGAGCTAGAGCAACCAAATTTGGCACACAGACTTTTATAAGCCCCACGCAGATCAAGTTTGCTTCGCTACGCCCCTTTCCGCCTCCGCAAATTGCGAAAAGACCCCACACGCACAGTTTTTAAGATATTAAAATCTTTTTACAAATTAACGTTAACTACTATTATTACCTATCATCCTACTAAATCGTAACAAGATCGGACAAATAGAAAGGTGGTAATGGCTGATTTATATTTTTCAGCAATTTAAGTGCTTATTTTCAATTTAAATAAGTAACGGGTATTTTATAGTCGGAAGCTCGACTATAGCCTTTCCCACTTGCTTTTTGCTTGATTTTATGTATCAATTAAATTTTGTATTAAAAAAAGTTTTATAATTTTAATATGGTAATAATAATTATTATATGCTTTTTATATATTAGGATAGCCCAAAAACCAATAGTTATGAAATAGTTAAGCTTCTAAGATTATTAAAACTTAGTTATTGTAATGATGAACTTTCACAAAACCACAATCTTATCATATGAAAACGCGATACTGAGTGATAATAAACATGTTGGTCTTATCAGTGCATTGCTGAGTATATAAACCGTGGCTCCTTGCAGAACAGAAATAGTAACCGTTCAACTTTTGAGTCATTCAATACTAACATGGATCTTTATTATTCACCTCTCGCTAGCACTAGCCGTGCCATCCTGATGACAGGAAAGGCTCTTGGTCTTGAGTTCAATTTGAAAGAGATCAACGTCGCTAAGGAGGAGCAATTGAAACCAGAATTTGTGAAGATCAATCCTCAGCATACCATTCCTACTCTCGTGGACAACGGCTTTACTTTGTGGGAGTCTCGGGCCATTCTCACTTATCTGATTGAGAAGTACGGAAAGGACGACTCCCTTTACCCCAAGGATCCCCAACGCCGGGCTCTTGTGAACCAACGCTTGTTCTTCGACATGGGAACGCTGTACAAGTCGTTCGCTGACTATTACTACCCACAGTTCCAAAAGAAGGCGGTTGATCCAGAGCTATTCAAAAAGGTGGAGTCAGCCCTCGACTTCTTGAACATTTTCCTTGAGGGTAAACAGTATGTGGCTGGTGATAGCTTCACCGTGGCCGACATTTCAATCTTGGCCACGGTTTCAACTTTCCAAGTAGCAAGTCTGGACATTAGCAAGTACACGAATATTACGAGATGGTTAGAGAATGGTAGCAAAGTGGCACCCGGCTGGGAGGAGAATGAGAAGGGCCTGGCTGCACTGAAGGCTTTGCTTGAAACCATGAAGTAATTGACGTTAGAGGCAACCACTAAATACTCGGACATAAATTTAAAACATTTATATTCTTGATTGTACTGCTCAGTAAATAAATTATTATTATTTGATAATTCAAAAATGATTACAAAAGGCTAACTGGCGGTTTACTTTGTTATCGATATAGCTATCGTCCCTTAGAAGACTGCCACATTTTTCATTTTTAAAGCCTAGTACCAACGTCAGAAAAAAGGCCTAGCGTAAGGTCAAACTCCATATAAAAAAACCCGCTGGCGTAAGGTGAATAAGAAGAAGACGACATTTATCTCCGCTTGTCGGTCCGCACGTCAACTAAACTGAAACTAAAAACGGAGTTGCCAGATAAGGAACGGGCGTTTTCCAGCACTGTTTGCATTTAGCTGACAGGCCAAGCGAAACATTGAATTGTTTAGAGTTTCGCTATCTATCTATCTCACTCTCTCACAATAACTCAAACGAAATGGCGGTGAAATTAACAAAAAACAGCAGATTGGATCTTCAAAAGTTCAAAAGCGATAAGTGCACCAAATACCCGCTGTGCTTGCGTTTCATCGCATATTTCTCCTCTATTAATATTAATATACATTTTTCATTGCCTATTCTCTCCTCTTTTTTGCAAATCAGCTCTGCATGTTCATATTTAAAATAAACCGCTGCTGACGCATAGAGTTACCATTCCATTTTATGTTATTTTTCCGTGCTGCATTGGCAACTCTGGCTTTACGCTCGTCGACAGCTAAATATTGTGCATTTTCCGCCGCTAAAAATTTATCTCACGTCGGTACTAGGCTTTACTATTAAAATAATTCAACTGTTTGTTGTACACACGGTTGCCACTTTAAAAAATCCGAATGGGCCAAAAACAAACAAAAAATTAGCCAAAAAGAACCAAAACACTTGTTTTCCAATATATGTTATTTTTGCATTTGATTAAATAAACATTTTGTTCACAAACATTTAAAAAAGAATAACACACATATTTAAATCGGGCGCGAGCTAAAACTAATGATGAGCGAGAGAGCGCATTGTCACTCTTTCTCTCTCTCTCTCTCTCTTTAACTCATTGTCACGCTGTCAATGCAAAACAAAACAAACAGCACTCACACACATGTTGGTGGCCATTAAAACTCACACCGCTTTCACACACCAACAGGAAAAAAAGAGCCAGTTTTGGCGCAAAATCGCCAATTGTGGCAGCCGTGGTTGTAGATTTCTTTTCAAAATAAAGGGAATTTATAACATTTAAGTTTAAAATTTGTAAGGCTGTTAACAATTAGGCAATTTTAATAACATTAGCATTTTACATACATTTGAAAGGCTGTAATTATTGCTTTTAACATCAAATTACAATTATTTCACTCACTTTCCTTGTTGTTAGTTTTATTTTCACTTTTTTTTGATGAAAATAATTTAACTGGTATTCAGTGAATAGTATTCAAACATTTTTAATTATGTGCAACAAATTTTAGGTGCTTTTTAAAATATCTGAACAGCAATAATTATTTAAAATTTGTGAGGCTGTTAACAAACAGGTATGTTAATCATTAATTCACTTGCTTCACTTCACTGACTGCTCATTATATTATTAAGTTCATTTTTACTTTTCTCTTTAGTTTAATTTCAACAAAATTATATATGCTTTTTAAAATACACGGAAATAAAAATACAGGGATATTTAAATTAATTCGAGGTGACTGGCAATATTTTCCCCAAGCACCAGTTGCTCCTCAGCTGTTAACCGTTCACTGTTAAGCTTTACAGCTTTCTCGAAAAACAGCTGTTAAACATGGAGATGGGCAGCACTGGCCAAACAGCTGATTGCTGCCAAAGTTGCCGGCAAATTGTTATTTATTTATTAAATGCGTGCATTTCTAAGTTAAAATTAGTGTTTTTCTAATGTTGATAAGTAAAATAAAATATATAAAGGCGTTGGGCGTGCGTTGCAATAGTTCGCACTACGTAACAACGCCCATATTCTACGTAAATGCAGGTGGGCAACTAAAAGACAAAACTGTTGAATAACAATTGAAAATTTAATAACATAATTACTTTAGCGCCGCACATTGGTCATCTGTACTCGGCGGTTATAGCCGATGCCCACTGCCGTTACCAGCGACTGCGTTATCCAGCGAAGACTGTGCGCCTTTGCACCGGAACCGACGAGCATGGGACGAAGATTCAACAGGCGGCAGCGGGGAGCAAAGTGAAGGTGGCGCAATATTGCGACGAGATCTCGCTGCGTTACAGGAGTGTCTTCCAGGCGGCGGGAATAGCGCACGATGACTTCATTCGCACCACTGAGCAGCGGCACAAGACGGCGGTGTCTCACTTCTGGGTACGTTCCATGTGATACCCTGCAAAATGGGAGTGATTTAGCTGTGTGACAGTGTATGTAACAGACAAAGGAGTCATCGCAGATTCTATAAAGTATGTTTATTCTTGACCAGTATCACAAGCCAAGCTGTTTTAGCCATGTCTCTCTGAAAGAATGTTTTTTTTAGACCCCGTACTTTAAAAAAGTAAAGGGGTCTATTAGGTTTAGGTTTAGGTTTAGGCGGGTGTCATTATGACACACTTAGGCCAAGTTAGGCCCATTGTGATCCCGCGGATCTAAAAGATCCCTTCAACCAACATTGGAGACCTGAGAAAATTAGTTTTAGAAAGGGGTCCAGTTTGATAACTGGATGAAAAGGGCAATCTTGCGCGGTGATAGAGCGGAGAGGCCGCCTAGGTCGTCTAAGAAGGGTTTGCCTAGAGTGCGTAGCCTTCTACTGCTAAGAGCCGGACAGGAACAGAAGAAGTGTTCCGGAGACTCTTCTTCTTCTTCATCCCTGCAGCTCCTGCTAAAGTCATTATATGGGGAGTTGAGCCTGTGAGCGTGAGTTCCTATTAACCAGTGACCGGTCAGTGAGCGGAAAACGAGTGAGCAGTTTTTTCTGCTGAGATTGCACAAGGCAACAGTTCGGGCCTTGTCAATTTTAGGCCAAGTTTGTCTGGCTACGCGCCCCACCAGGCTGGCTTGCCAGCGAAGGGTGCTTTTGTGGTTTGATTGGCTGTGGAGCATGAGTTTGCAGGTCGCCAGGGGCATACTGGTGTCCTCTTTGTCAGGAAGGAGGAGATTCGTCGTGCCTATCCTAGCTAACTCATCCGCGATGCAATTGCCTGGGATATCCTGGTGTCCGGGTACCCATATTAGGCAGATATCAAAATGACCAGCCATCTCATGGAGAGATTTGCGGCATTTCGAGACTGAGATCGAATTCGTGGTAGTCGCCGCTATTGATTTGATAGCCGCTTGACTATCACTATATATGTTTATGGAGCCTGAGGTGGCGTTTGAGTTTTTTAGAATGTCTATAGCTTCCTTGATTGCTAAGATTTCGGCTTGGAAAACACTACAATGGTCAGGTAGCCTGAAAGAGTGTTTTATTCCAAGTTGTTGAGAAAAGACACCCCCTCCTACCTGATTTTTCAGTTTAGATCCATCAGTGTAGAAGGTTAGGGAGCCAGGTTTGCCCGGAGGATTGACGGCCCAATCCTCCCTGCGAGGAATGAGTGTACGGAACGGAGTGGTTATGTGTTCTATTGTCATGCAATAGTCCGTTTTAGGTGGTATGCTATTTTTGTTGAGGAGGATGGAGGAGTGACCTGATGGATGCTCATTCCATAAATTAGTGTCTCTGAGTCGGATAGCCGACAAGGTAGAGATTTCTTCGCTGAGTTGCTGTATAGGTGTTATGTTGAGAATGGGTCTATTAACTTTGTCACAAAAAAAAATGTGCGTAACAGGCAGAAGGAGGCGTGGCAGACCCCATAAAGTATATATATTCTTGATCAGCATCAACAGCCGAGTCGATATAGCCATGTCCGTTTGTCCGTCCGTCCGTCTGTCCGTCCGTCTGTCCGTCTGTAAGAGCGCCTAGATCCCAGAGACTATAAGAGCTAGAGACTCCAAATTTGGTATGTAGGTTCGTCTATATTGCAAGCAGATCGAGTTTGTTTTAGATTTTGGATCGGACCACTATATCATATAGCTCCCATAGGAACAATCAGTTGAAAATCAAGTCTTAGTATGGAAAACTTGTTTGCTGTTTGAGATAACTTAATTATTCTGATAGAATATGCATATGGGATGGTCCCATATATACTGATCAAATTTGATTGAAATCGGACCACTATATCATATAGCTCCCATAGGAACAATCAGTTGAAAATCAAGTCTTAGTATGGAAAACTTTTTTGCTGTTTGAGATAACTTAATTATTCTGACAGAATATGCATATGGGATGATCCCATATATACTGACCAAATTTGATTGAAATCGGATTACTATATCATATAGCTGCCATAGGAACGATCAGTCGAAAATCAAGTCTTAGTATGAAAATCTTTTTGTTGTTTGAGATATCTTTATAACAAGTACGGGGTCTCCGACAGTCGAGTACCGCTCGACTGTAGCACCGCCGACTAGTTTACCTCTTTGCAGGGTATCTCGTAGTCTCAACTCTCGATTTGTTATTAATTCTTGTTTCTTACGTACAGCAACTGCTGCAGTCTCGTGGTCACATCTACTCGGCAGCCTACAGCGGTTGGTATTGCGTCTCGGACGAAACGTTTCTCACCGATTCCCAGCTGCGGCTGGACGAGCAGAGTGGAGGACGCTTCTCGCTGGAATCGGGACATCCCGTTGAGTGGACGGAGGAGACGAATTACATGTTTCGCCTGTCACAGTTTCAAGACGATGTGCGTCATTGGGTTAAGCAGGAAGCGCGCATAAGACCCGCCAAGTTCGAGAAGATCCTGCTGGACACGCTGAGCGAACCGTTGCCCGACGTGTCCGTCTCCCGTCCTTCGAGTCGGGTGCACTGGGCGATTCCTGTGCCCAATGATGACTCACAGACCGTTTACGTCTGGCTGGATGCTCTCATCAATTATCTCAGTTCGCGAGGGTATCCCGATGAGCAGGTAAATTGATCTTTAATTAATCCTTGGAGTCCAACTATAGACTCACTTTCGCTTTCGTTTAGTATGTCAGGCACTGGCCACCTGCTCAGCAAGTCATTGGCAAGGACATTCTCAAGTTCCATGGCATTTATTGGCCCGCCTTTTTGATAGCCGCTGGACTGGCGCCTCCTCAGCAGCTCTACGTGCACTCGCACTGGACTGTGGACGGCCAGAAGATGTCCAAGAGCAAGCACAATGTCGTGGATCCCATGCAGGCGGCTGAGCAATACACCATGGAGGGACTACGCTACTTTCTGCTGCGTGAGGGCGTCGCACACAGTGATGGCAGTAAGTATACGGACTAGTTGTTGCATGGACCAGCCACGAAATACACTGCCTTGCATTTGAATGGGGACAACGCTTTTTAATAATAAGCAGATGGAGAAATCTCCGATCCTATAAGCTATATTCATAGATTCTCAATTGGTATCAACAGGGCTTTTAAAGTAATTTTGAAGTGAGAAGTAATTGAGAATGTCCTTGAACCCTTTTAGCAGGAAATTCACACTGATTCTATACTCGTATTTGGATTTCTTGAAAATTGAAGTATTGAAATTGAAGTTCCACTCAATTTTATTAAGTGCAAAGACTATATAAAATATTATAAAGGTTGCTTCACAGATTGAAATGGATTTATTATAAACCAGGGATTAAAACCGAAACGAATATCGGTTTCAGTTACGGTTTCGGTTATGTTCGGATTAAGGTTTTCGGTTATAGGTTACGCAAAATCTTTGTATAAGGGTTTCATAACGGTGAACCGGTTTTTGTATGTTTCGGTTTTGAAATACCAATATGGTTTCGGTTCACAAAAAAAATTTCTTTTAATAAATATAATTATATAATATTTATAATATATGTAATAATAATTAAATAGGCAAAAATAGAATTAAAATCAAAAATAAAATATAAAACTAATAACAAAATATCAGAGATCGCAAACAAGACTTATGAGTCGGAAAACATCTAAGCAGCTCAAATTTTTTTCTTGAAAATAATTTTTAGCTTGTTTTTTAAATTTGTATAATAAAATTTAAAAATAAAACATGCTTTTAAAATTATATCTAAAAGTTACACCATAGCTCTTATTTGCAATTTTTAAAATAACAATCAGAAATACAACTTTTTTCAATTTGTATAGTACATATATTATTTATTAAAAACCGAAATGATTTCGGTTTACAGAGTTTCGGTTTTAAGGTTTCAGTCAAATGAAAATATTTTTTTTTCGGTTACGGTTTCAAATACGGTTTTAAATTTCAATCGGTTTTTTCCGGTTAAAGGTTACGGTTTCGGTTAGGGTTTTAATCCCTGTTATAAACTCATTCTTGATTTAAAGCATCGTGTTCTTGGTTAACTTGCTTCTCAATGTCAAAAGTTCTTTCAAAATTTTAGTAATACAGTCGAACTTCCCTAACTCGAATCACCATTATCCAGAAAAAAGTTCGAGTTAGGGAGACTTCGAGTTAGGGAAGTTCGAGTTAGGAAAGTTCGACTGTATGTTTAATTTGTATTTTCCATTTCTTTTTTAAGAGTAGATTTCCGACCGATCAAGTCTAGTCTAATAGTATTTAAAATTACCTATAATATATTATATATATTTTTAAGTCTTCTATTTTGATGTTCACATGCGTATTGTATGTAGTATGCAAATGTGGGCCTGATTCCGTTAGTTTTTCTCGTACCTTTGTTTTTCATTTGCATATCAATTTTATGCCAGAGTAACAACAACAACAACCACGTTTTATTCTTGTATTGTTGTTGCCAAGTTTTTGGTCTGTCAGGAGCTGATGACTTTTGTTTAGTCGGTTGCAAAGTTGTTGTTGCTTGAACTTGACTCAAGATTTGCCCAAGTATTTGCATAAGAGAAACTTCTGTTAGGAATCGAGATTTCGACATTTTCAGACTCCCAGACGTCTCAAAGTTTTAAAGTTGCTGCCAGATCCGATTAGGTGGCCATCCCAGCCCCCAAAGAGCCGTTTTTACCCGTTTTTCCAGATGTTTGGAAACTACTTTAAGTTGTCCAAGATTCTATTTCCATTGTAACTCATGTCTAATCATTTATGCAAGTGATTTGATTTGTTGTTGTGTAATCTATTATCAGCCTTATGTCTATTGCCAATTGTTATCTTAATATTGTGCCGCCCTTTTCGACTGTCAAACACACCCTCATAATTTGGCCAAAAACCAATTAACACGCCTCGACGCACTGCCAGAAGTCATCAGCTTTAACGATGCTGTTGTTGTTTAATTGTCACGCCCACATTTCATAGAATTTGATTGATTCCTTAACCGTTTTCAGCATTCAATTTGCATAAATGAACGATGGACGCTTTTAAGCCTCAACTCGAACCTCTGAAAACTCCCAGAGACTCTCAGTTCTCAGTTGTCGGGCTTAATAGCTTGGCTTGACGTCTGCTTTGTTTCTGTTTCTTGCCAGCAATTTAAATTTAAATTCAATTTTCCATTTTCAATTATTATTACCGACTTTCCGACAACCTCACCTTACCTCACCACACCACATCTCACCTCACCTTTACTCAATTTTCCTTCTGCACTTTTGGGCCACGGCAGCTGACAACTTCTGGTTTTATTCTGGCTCTCCTTTTTATGGCCTGCTGCCTTGCGGCTAATTTAATTGCATCTCTTTATGCCATTTGAGCTGGGTATTATGCAATTCTTGAGAGATTAGTAGCGCTTTAAGGGCTTCTTTACATATGATATTAATGAGTTTGAGGAGCACAAAATAGAGTCTTCCACAAATAAATGGTCTTTAGACTGTTTTCAGATAAAAACCTCGACATCTTAGTTTATTTTAAATCAGACGACTATAACATAATTCTGCAATTGAAAGAAGTGTTCAAAAAGCTTTTTTTATTTGTAGATTTCCTATTGGAACTTTACCTTGTCCACAAGTACATAAAGGTCTATAGATGTTATCGGACAATAAATTAGGAAAGTGAATTTAAGCTTCGGCTTAACAAATATATATTTTTTTGCTCGCTTTTTTATTGCATTTTCCTGCGAGGCGCGAGTCTCGTTAATATTGTGCATATTAAAAAAGAAAAATGTGCGAAAAACTGGCAGCTGTGGCAGTCACAAGATTATTAAATTAAGCAGACTTTTGAGTGGGAAATACTTGTGACAGGCACTGTTGAGCGACACCGCCGCCGCCGGGCGCTGAGACAAACATTTCTATTACATTTCAATAAGTTTTTCCCCATTGCATTTTGCACTCGCACTCGCACTCGCTCTCGATTATTTTCCAATGTCGCGTCGTCTGATTGCTGACATCCGCTTTCCATCGACTGACAGCATTTCAAAGATTTTTATGAACATCAACAAGAGCAGGAGCAGTAGGGGGCATGTGGCAGGGGCAGGGGCAGGGGCAAGCATCATTAAGTGCGCATCTTTTCATTACCAACAATTTAATTTTGAAATGCTGCCACGGCGGTTGTTGCCACTCGGCGGCCGGAGGCGCCACTTCCGCCCAGTGGTGGCAACGTTCAACGGTCTGTCCAGCTGCTTGCAACACTGAAACTGCATTTGGCAAGTGTTTGGGGCATTGGGGGCAAGGCGTCGTGTTGCACCACGGTTGTGGGAATACTTGCATTTAAGAACCTGACAAACACTGCTACAATTTGTGAAGAGAATGAAGCGCAAATGAAGCGCGATTTTAATGTTCTTGCCACACTGCGCCCGAAGGCAACAATCGCTTTGAGTGCCACCATTTAATTCAGCTGGTTGGGAATTTGCAGCTCCCGAATTTGTCTTATCTATTGCCAGCTGCGATCACAAATCCTTTTCATTTTCCATCTGTTCCTTTTGTTTGAGAAACTCATATGTTGTTTACACAATTCATAGCCTATTTCTAAACTGTGTCTTACTTTTTAAAAAGGACAAAGTTCAAGTTTTAAGAGCTTCTAAAGCCTGGATTAAATCACCTACCACGCTCAATTCGAATTGGCTCGAAAGGCAGATATCCTGTATTTAGATTGAAAGTCTGAGTTAAAACACAAAATAAAATATATAAATTCAAAATTTAAATCACAAGGTTTTGCCTTGATTCAATTCTTTACGCCATAGTTAGTATACGAGGGCGGGCTGATAAGTAATCGGCCTTACCAAAAAAAATCATCTTAAACAACCCATAAATATTTTATTCGATTAGTGTTTTCTATCAGCTGATTGCTGAAAAAGTTTTAGGCGTTTTTCTCAACACTGGTAATTTTGACGGGAGTTTTAGCTTGGTCACTTTTGCATTGTGACTGTCGACGAAACTTGGAGACATCACCATACACCAAAAAGCAAGGAACAGTCAAAGCAGTGGATTTCAACCGGAGAAACGGCGCCGAAAAAGGCAAAGATTGGTTTGTCGGCCAACAAGGTAATGGCAACGGTTTTCTGGGATGCCCGAGGCGTAATTCATGTGGATTATCTAGAAAAAGGCAGAACAATTAATGGAGAATACTATTCTAACCTTTTGGGACAGTTCGATTCAGAACTAAAGAAAAAAAGGCCGCACATGGCGAAGAAAAAAGTTCTGTTTCACCAGGACAACGCTCCGGCTCACAAAAGCGTTGTTGCCATGATGAAATTGTGTGAACTACACTATGAAATTCTTCCACATCCCCCCTATTCTCCAGATTTAGCACCATGTGACTATTATCTATTTCCAAACTTAAAGAAATGGCTTGGTGGAAAGAAATTTCAGTCGAATGAACAGGTGATCTGTGAAACAAACGCCTATTTTGAGGACCTGGACCAGTCATATTTTATGGAAGGTATAAAAAAATTGGAGGACCGTTGGACTAAGTGCATACGTCTAAAAGGAGATTATGTTGAAAAATAAAAAATAAAAATAAAAAAAAACCGTGTTTTCTTTGGTAGGCCGACTATTTATCAGCCCACCCTCGTAAGACAACACATTAAATTTTAATCTGAGACGTTTCATTCTCTCGTAAAATGTCATGTTTGCCAGGTGCAAAATTAGAGCAACCTTCATAACTTTGGTAAAACAGTTATGACTTGCCGGCTGTGATCCCATGAATAAAATAATTTTCTATTATTCGTTATGGTCTAGCATACCCTTTTTATTTAAACACAGAGTATATAGATTCATGTTGATAAATAAAACTTGCATTCATTCATAAAGTGTTGCCAATTCATTTTGAATAGACTTTTATACTTCTCTGTCATATTGTCACTCGTCTAGCATTCCCCATTAGGGTGGTTTAAATAATGCGGGGTATATGCACAGCTTGCTCACCTTTGGCTATATCCTGGAAAAGGCGTTCGAGCTTGAATCCAGCACATTTTGACTGTGTCTGTGTCTGTGGGCGACTTTGCACTTTGGTTCAGTGTAAAAGTGTTTAAATATTTGACGTCGACACTTGTCGGGCTGCCACTGCCACGCCCATGTAGTGCCACTGTGTGGCAAGAAAGAGATAGGGCGATAGAGGGAGAGAAAGTGTGTTGCAGTCAACTTTGCCTGCAATATTATTTGCAAGAGACAGTTTTTTGTGGCAAGGACGCAGCGGGAAGAAAAAATGCGGCAAGTGCGACAAGTCATTTAAGCAATTTAAGGTGCAGCGCGTATACGAGTAAACGAGCTTGGGGCATGCAACAAAAAATTTTATTTATGTTATGCCAAATAAGTGGAACAGCAACATTTGTCTGAGGCACGGCCAACATTGCGACAGTCACGTGCACCTGTGTGCAACATGTGCAAAACTTACTACAAATTGCTGTCGCTGTTGTTGTTGTCGTTGTCGATGTTGTTCCGCATGCTGTTGCACATGCCACAAACATGTGCCCCCGGACTTAAGTGCAGCGCGAGCCGTGGCCAAAGCCATAACCAATGCTGCTTTTTAGCCAAGTAGTCAAAGTCAACCAGACTGGTTAGATTCCAGTAAGTTTCTATTTTGTCTAGAAATGGCACGATTAATCATATGATACACAATAATCGATTATTTTGCTTCCATTGGCGATTTAATTGTATCGTAAAATGTGTTGCGATTAATTGAAACACTAATCGATTATTCGATCAAATAATCGCGTCGTTGCCAAAATTTGTTCAGGGAAACACACATGGAGATTTTATTCCAAAAAAATAGTAGCAAAAATATATTTGAAAATTTTTTTTTGCAGTTACTCTTAGAATTGTTTAACAAAATTTTCTGCATGAAAATATGTTTGTGAAAAATCGAGGAAAAAAGTTGAAAAAGTAGACTTTAACATAAATTTGAAATTTTCGATGGGTGCTTAATGGGTTAAGGAAAGTTTTGTGTCATTCAAACGGAATTTATATGACCTTTCCATTGATGAAAATATGTGAACGATTACGGCTCAAATAAGCCTTAAATGTCAAAACTTGACCTGCAAACTTTATGCTGTGAGTTATATTTTTTGGGCATTTTATTATTGTTCTTAAAAATTGATTAATCGATTATTTTTATTTTTCGTCAATTAATTGCAATTAATAATCGCGTAGCTTAAATTAATCATATGATTCAATAATCGATTAATCAATTTTTTTTGCCATCCCTAATTTTGTCCCTTTATGTGCGAGCAATCAAATTTGTCAACAATACTAAGTGTGTATAAACAAAGCCAAAATAAATCAAAAGCTAAATATAATAAAATTTAAACGGGCATAATAGTTTCTGCACTTATTTATTTTGATATGTTAGATTTAAATTTCAATTCCGATCATTGAATCGAAGGCTACCGGTCATATAGCCGTCGAGTGCGCTCGACTCTCGAGTCTTTTCCGCTGGTTCAATTTCTTCCCAGCACACGTAAAACCGTTAAAAGCAACATGGCCGGATTTCGATTTCTCTGCTGGTTGCAAGTTGCGAGTTGCAAGTCGCAACACGTGTGGCAGCTCCTTGTGGCAATTACATTAGAAACTAAAGCATTGCAGCATAATTGCCGGCAAAATGGCACTCAACTGGGCCAACTGATGTTTTTTGCCCACTTTGATTGCAATTGATTTTTGCCAAATGTTGCTTGCAACTGTCTCTGTCTCTGCCTCCGACCCTGCCTCTGTTTCTTTCTTCTGCTGTCGATCTGTGGACGTCATCAAAATGTAATGCATTGAAAATCAAATTTCACTCAGTTGGAAATGAAATTCAAGACTTGCTCTGGTACATTTCAGAACTAAATAATACCCAGCAATGCAATTGGGTATATCAGACTATCAAACAAGTTTTCTGTTTGCGATTTTATTTACTTTTTACTTACAATCTGTAAGATTTAAAAATACAATTTAGTTTGATTGTGAAATATTACATTGAAATATAATGATAATAACATTGTCTTTAGATTAAAATGAAGTTATATGTAAATGATAATGCAGAAGAATTTAATGGTACAACATTTTATACTAAGTAAGAAACTTGTTAAATAATTGGTTTACACTTAGAGTGCTGGGAAACTTAAAAGTCAAAAAATAAAAAAAATCAATTAAAATTAAGATTAATGCAGCAACTTTGAATAAGCAAAGGTATGAAATATTTGAATTCATTAGTTAAACCTATTTTTTGTTGGTATACAGGATGTCAACGTAGTCTATCATTTGACACAGTGTGCGCTTTTCGCTAGTTTTAGCTTTGCACATGTACATAGTATGTACATATATATGCATAAGTATGTAGAGTTGATTGTGAGTGCACGGCATTCAAATTCAGGTTGTTCGACAACTTGACTCTGCTGCAGTGCCTGCAAAAAGTTATGCACCAGTAGCGACAACACAAATGCATTAATGATGCGAAGAGTGCGGAGGAGAAGTAGGCAACACTTTTGGTACTCTAGTCGAAAACCTCAGCTATTGTGTGTAACTGTGTGTGTGTGAGGTTGTTGTGTCTCTGTGTGTGTGTGTGTGTGTGTGTAATCTGCTTGCATATGCATATGCTTTTCTTTTTATTTTGGAGACACAAAACAGCTGCTGTCCTGTCCGTCCGTCCGTCTGCTGCTCGAGAATCACTTGGCATGGAAATGCAATTCCCAAAACTGTGAAAACCCACAGAAAGTTCTATGAAAAACTATTTGAACACTCGCAATACCACAGCAATAGTTGTTGAAATCGATGACGTTGTTGTGCTTAGCATGAATGCATTTTGTCGATTTCCGTCAATAATTCGATGGCCCAAAACTAATTAGTGCTTATTTTCGATTTATGCATATTTGAAAAGGTGTCAAAAATACACAGGTGTCAAAGTGATTGCATGTCAGCAGCGGCAATTTGTGGCAAATGCAGATATATTTTTAATTACCAACAACAACAACAACAACAAGACAGTAATAACTGTTATTGGCTTAAACGAGCATTTAGACATTTGCTGGCTGACCAACTTTGATTATCGGCCATTGTCCATGTGATTTCAATTACATCCCCAATTAAAGCATTGAATTGTTGATTCATCGGGAAAATCTTTGATTAATTTTTGTTGCTAGATCCAAATTAGTTTTTCATCAGAAAAGTATAGCAAACAGTTGAAAACTAGTGAATACCAAGAGAAATAAAATGCAAAATAAATAAAGTAGTTAAAAATTGTTTACGCAATCATCGATTTTATCGATGTTTCGATATATTTTTACATCACTAATTCCACAAATTTCCTCGCATGTATTTTAATTAACGTTGCATGCCACATCGCACACAATATCGAAACTATTTTCTCTGGCTTTTGGCGCAACTTCATCCGAATTATTGACCCATGCTAAAGTATATGAGGTCTCACAGCAATTTGGTTGCATTTTGTCCAGATAATCAGCAGTCGATAATCACGGCCAATACCAATTAGCAATGATCCGTTACTAATGCTCTCGCTTTTACCCTGGCCTTGTGTCCTGTTTCCACATGTCGTGTGTCCTCTGTCCTGTATACTCTGTCCTGTGTGTTATGTGTGCATTTATTAAAGGTAAACATTTCTACCACATTTTGAATTGCTCGACATTTATTTATTATTTTAAAATGCTCTTCTTGGGCGGAGAATCCATTCTTTTTGTTCAAATGCAAAGTACCCTTTATACAAATATTTCTCACTGAAACTTAGTCCGAAATTATTGTGAATCCCATTAAATAACAGCATTTCATTATCTTAATTTAATTAAATTATCTCCGAATCGCAGTCAAAAGAATCATTTAATAACTGAGCTTAAAGATTAAACTAAAAACTATATTTACATCTCGTTTATAGTTCAGTATGTTATTAAAGCTTCTCTTCACTCGAAGTTTGAATGTAAACTATCATAACTTTGACGCAGTCCACATTCCTACAGTAAATTAAAAAAGCACAGCTGATTACTTCAAGCTGAGTAAATCTAAATAAGTTTCTTGGTTACAAACAAGTTTACTCTCTAGCGCTTTGCCAGCATTCGTTTTTTTAGCTGGACATCTGCTGGACATTTAACTATTTACAATATTTAGTGCAGAAAGTGACTGCGAGGGGACAGCGTGGAAATAGTTAAAGCTGCTTAAACTCTTTGCTCCGCTAAGCGACTTAAAATATTTGTCGCAGATTTTCAAATGCGATTTTCCGTAACTGAAAACAGTTGTTGTTGTTTTTGCTTTTTGTGTGCAAACCTTTTGTTTAGTAATTTAGATTTCAGTTACATTTGTTGTATTTTTAGAAACCGTGCTTAGTTTATATGTAACCTATTTAGTATTTGTCGCAATGCTTTTAATGGAAGTGCAGAAATGTTAGTTTTGCCAAGTGGCAAGCTGACAATCAGCCAACATCACGCATACGCACTGTGCAACCCGCGGGGAAATTGCGCTCTAATGAGCAGCGAGACATTGTCAACTGCATTCATCTATTTTTTTTTGTTTTGGGTTTGGGGTTGGGAGTAAAGTTTATTTCGCATTTTGCAGATTTCAGTCACGTGAAAGCGCTGCGCGTACTAAACTCGGAGTTGGCGGACACTTTGGGCAATCTGTTATCACGCGCCTGTGCCAAGTCGCTGAATCCACAACAATTGTATCCCGCACCGCATGCCGAGCACTTTTCGCAGTTGTCGCAGGACTTGGACGCGGCCAAGCGAATGCAGGAGGCGATGCTGCAGCTGGCGGGTGAGTCATTTTAATATTTAAGCCCAGCCAGCCACGTTGAAGTGGTTGGAAAGGAGTTAGCCTAGATGCTGGCATACTTCCGGCCAATAACCGGGCTACAAGTGCTCTGCACTTGCGAAAGCCAACGGTGCACAGTGGAACAAACGGCTAAAATAACTTTAAAATTTATTTTTATTTTTTTTTTTATACAATATAAAATATTATGCCTAATATAACTTGTACAAGCTGCTATGGCCTTCGACTGCCTTTGGTTTATTAATCTAGCTTTGCTTTAAATATTTATTAAAATATTTTTAAAATTAATTTAATTTAATACAGTCGAACTTCCCTAACTCGAATCACCATTATCCACGAAAAAAGGTTCGAGTTAGGGAGACTTCGAGTTAGGGAAGTAGAATTGTATGAAATTTGCCTAGTATTGCCACTTGATTTTGTTCGAGTTAGAGAGACTTCGAGTTAGGGAAGTTCGAGTTAGGGAAGTTCGACTGTATTTCTTAATTTGAAAAGGAATAAATCTATGATAGTTTGGTTTTTTTTTTTTTTTTTGTAAAATTTTTATGGTACAGAAATGTTTTTATGATCATATATTATTTATTTTTTTTTAAAAAGTAAGAAATGTTTAATATTTTTTGGACAAATAAAGGAGTTTAGCTAATAATATTTGATATTGAAAGTAACTAAGATATAGTAGATCTGTTTAATCCAATGTATATTGTGTAAGTCAAAGTTTATATAAGGTTGTCAAAAAAGTCTTGCGATATTTCCGCAAGCTTGTCTTTGCAAGCGCGTAGTTCTAGTTGTATTCGTCGCATCGGTTCACGCTAGAGCTTTTTGGAAAGCTCTTTTCACGCGCTAACACGTGTTTGATTTATTGTTGTTTGTTTTTAGTCGTTCGTGAGTTATAGCGTCGCAAACATGGAGCAAAATTAAGAGAAAATACGGCATATTTTACAGTACTACTACGATAAAGGCAAAAATGCATCTCATGCTGCCAATAAAATTTGTGCAGTTTATGGACCCGATACAGTTTCCATTTCCACCGCACAACGATGGTTTCAACGTTTTCGTTCTGGTGCAGAGGTGATCAAAGATGCCTGTGTGTTTGGTGGGATTGGCAGGGAATCATCCACTATGAGCTGCTCCCCTATGGCCAATCGCTCAATTTGGACCTGTACTGCCAACAACTGGACCGCTTGAATGCAGCACTCCTGCAGAAGAGGCCATCTTTGATCAACAGAGGCCGAATTGTCTTCCATCAGGACAACGCCAGGCCACACACACCTTTGGTGACGCGCCAGAAGCTCCGGGAGCTCGGATGGGAGGTTCTTTTGCATCCACTGTATAGTCCGGATCTCGCACCAAGTGATTACCACCTATTTCTGTCCATGGCGAACGAGCTTGGTAGTCGGAAGTTGGCCACAAAAGAGTCCTGTGAAAATTGGCTCTCCGAGTTTTTTGACAATAGAGAAGCGAGCTTCTATAAGAGGGGCATTATGAAGTTGGCATCTCGTTGGGAACTCGTCATCGAACAAAACGGCGCATATTTGACTTAAATCGCATTATTATAACCAATTTTATGAACAATTGAAAATTCAATAAAAATACCGCAAGACTTTTTTGACAACCTTATATGTATGCCAAATTCAGATTTCCTTCATTTATTTAAAAAATATTTTATTTAATTTAAATAATTATTTAAGTTTATTTGGAGAAATTAAAAAGTGTAAGCTAATCTAGCAATTTTTGTCACTGTGCGCTGAAATGTAATGCCTTCCATTTGGAATTTTGCATTTACAGCTCGCTGCGAGCAGCACTATGAGAGCAATCACTTCCACTTGGTGGCGGACACGGTCATTGCAGCGCTGCATGCAACCAACAATTTCTTTGAGTGCGCCAAGCCCTGGGAGCTAAAGGCCGCCGGCAGTTCACCGAATGCGCCACGCCTCGAGACAATAATCGCCATGACAATGGATGCACTGCGGCTTTGCGGCATTGTGTTGCAACCAATGATTCCACAGCTGGCCAGTCGACTGCTCGATAAGCTCAACGTGCCCGGATCACAGCGCAGTTGGTCTGTGCTCAGCGAGAACTTCAGCAGCAACAACAACAACAGTCGCCAGTTGGAAGGAGGCAACCCAGTGTTATTCCAGCGCATTGTGGAATCATCTCCGTCTTCATCTCCGTCTCCGTCTCAGTCTCCACCTCAGTCGGAGTCTCAGCAAACCAAGCGCAGTAAATCGAAAAAGCAACAGAAGAAGACGGCAACGAGTGCGTCTTGAAGTGTCACGTAGCTGTAATAAACTGAACTGAACTCAACTGAATTGTATCCCAAAGTCAACTCTGTTTTATACTTACATTCATTTGGTTGCCCATTGTGACATTTATGAATTGTTGAATGGCGTTTTGTGCCACGCTGCGTATGCTTAATCTAAATAGCCAACCCAAGTGGCCACAAATCAAAATCAAAATCAAGCAGCGCATATTCCCATCTCATCCTCATCCTCATTCTCATTTGTGGGTCCCACTTGGCTCGACGCTCATTAAAATCCACTTAATTATGTCGAGGCGACGGCAACTGCGTATCCTCACGCAACCAGATTCCTGTCTCCGTCTCCTTTTATCTATTTCTATCTCTATCTCTCTTTCTGTTCCGTTCTCGTTTATCGGTGCGCATATTTTGTTATTTATTACACATAATTGAGATGCGTTCACAGCAGGTGCTAGAATTTCTACAGCTTTTTCCACTTTTTTCGATGGCGAAAAACTCTTCTCTTTAATAGGTTCCCCAGCGTCTTCAATTACTCGCAACTTTGTCAAGTTGCTTAGTTCTTAATTTATTTTAATTTGGCCAAAAAATCATATGATAAAGACGTCTAACGTACGAAAAGCCAACGTCAAATGAGAATTAATGGAAATTGTTGGCTTTCATTTAAGAGAAAATGCAACGTTTATAAATGCTGACCACTTAAATAAGTGGCTTAAGATGCTCAGCTGACCAAGGGGAGCAGCAATAACAAGCTGTCAAGTGTGTTTATTGTATGGGAAGTACTAAATGTCTGTTGCGTATACGTTGCGTATACTTGTTATCTGTGCACGTCTCTCGTATGTTACGTATGCGCAGTATATGCTCCCTGACTATAAGGTTGTAGAATGTAATATACAATAAATGCATTATAATAAATATATTAATTCTAAATATATTAAAAGTTGCTTTATTTGATTTAAATTTCTATTTGTGAACTCATTTTATTTTGAATAAGAATTGAAATACATAGGTCGATTGCAGGCTTAAAATGTATCTAATTTTAAAAAAGATATTTTGCCAATTAAAAGAAACTAAGCTAAGGTGTTTTTATCTTTTCAGTTATTAATTAAATTTGGCTGAGTTTTCGAAGGCTGCGTATACGTAGCGTATGCCAGGTAACTTACATTTCACGTATACGCAATCTCTCTTATGTTGTTTATATACTGCTTGACTTGGAAGTTGTGTAAGCGCTGGACATACAAGTTGAAGTCTCTTGTTGATTCTTGTTGTTTTCTCACATGCTGCCCCCGCCTGTTGTTGTCTCACACGTTGCGTATACGCTGCGTATACTCAATGTCTGGCTGCACTTTAGCGCGTGCAATAAGTGTTAGGAGAGCAATAATTCAAGTTGGCGCTGAAAACACATACCCCTTGTGACCAAGTCCTAAGCGTGCCATTAACAGTGCCTGCCAATTAGCAATGCCTGCCAAATGGTACTATAGATTCACCTGCATCACATGGCGTTCCAACAATTTGAGGTCGTTTTGCAGCTTTCACTCGCGATGGACAAACAGAGGCAACGGCAACGGCAACTTGTGTAAACACATTTGAAGGCAGTCTAATTAGCAAAATTGAGGGAAAAAGAGGCAATGAAGGACAGAGCTTGAAATGGAAAGATAAAGATAGACAGAGCAATTTATAGGGAGAGAGCGAGAAATAGATGAAATGTTCATGGTTTTGATTTGTGTGCAACTTTTCAAGTGCTTTCAACAAAAAAGTTAGTTATTGAAGTTGAGTTGTCCAAGTGGATTGCTCCTTTAAGCCAATAACAGTTTCAGGAAGCAGAGCACACTCCACTCTCGGCAAATTAGTGCGCAGTTAAAGTGAATTTCATATTAAAAATGCGTTAAAAGCGTCAGAACATTAATAAAATGCAGGAAGCGAGTGCAAAACGGGGTCCTGAAAACGACAGGATGCGCTGGCAGTTTAAAGTGCTCTCCAGGAACACAACAGCAACAACAACAACAACAATATCAGCAATAACAAGAACAACCTGCTTCACTTGTTACCTTTTGCATAATAAATTAAATTATGCTGCAAGGTAACTGGGCAACCAGCAAAGGCAAACGGTAATATGGTTAATGATTCTGTTTAAATGCTGCTTAAACTTGGTAAAGGATGCAAATACACAGAGAAAAAAGTGCCCATTTAATTGTTCTTCACTGCCGACAAGCTGGAACCGGTTGAGAATTTTAAACTAAATATAAAAAATATTAAGCTTGCATATTTTTACTGAATATTTAGGTAAACTATACAAATTATCTGAATTTAAGTTGACTAAAACAATTAAAATTTACATAAAATATATTTAATTTTCATATAATTTAATAAAACTGAAATTAAATCAGTAATTTCTATTATTTGTTATATGCATTTATGTTTGTAAGATTGCAAATTTTTCTCTGAGTGTAGAGTCGTGGTCAGAAATGATGGTTATTGTTTCTGTGGCGTACAATTTGATTAATTGCATATCTTTGGCGCATCCTTTGGTTTTGATTGCAGTGCATAATTTAATTGGCTGCATGCCATACCAGCGTAGGGGTAAAATTATAAATGAATTAGTTTTGGGCAAGAGCAATAATGCCTGGAGGGCACCCTGTATCGAATGGTACTCGAATCGCAGTTAGACATGAGCTCAAGTGAAACATCAAAGCACAAATTGATTTCCTTTTGGCTGTACAAGAACCCAAGTCAAGTGGTATTTGGCATCCTTGAGATTCCTCTCCGTTCCGTGCCATTCTGTCTCTCTCTCTCTCTCGCTCCATCTCCCTTTTCTCATTTTCTTTGCTTGCAAATGCCAAAAATTTCACGTGCAGCACTTGAATGATGTGCTACTCAAAATCTCAACTCAGACTAGCTGCAGTTGCATCAACAACAGCGTGATTGCCTTGATTTAAGTTGTCCGCTTCTCGAGTTGCCTTCTCTAATATTCAAAAGCACTGTGTATGCACTCAGGAAAAAACCAAGATGCTAGAATATGTACGGAATTCTAAGGCGCAAGAATGACAAATTCAACGTATACCAATCGTTTCATAGTTATTTCAAAAATAATAATTAACAACAATCATACAATTTAAGAGAACAAAACGGTATGGATTCAACTGTGGACTTTAGAGTGCATCGATTTGTATGGGCCAGAAAAAATGAAAATATGGTAACCTATTTTCGTAATCTATAGTCAATTCTAAGATGTTTTCACCAAGAAACCGTAGTACTAAAATGAACTCCTGGTCCACGCTTTTAAGTTGAAAATTTCATTTTTTTTTAACATTTATATCTTGGGTGTTTATGGACC
The DNA here is from genome assembly GCA_037043495.1 of Drosophila recens. Lineage (NCBI taxonomy): Eukaryota > Metazoa > Arthropoda > Insecta > Diptera > Drosophilidae > Drosophila > Drosophila recens. The sequence goes on from JBAMBJ010002140.1 coordinate 36,774, forward strand.
GATCTTGACAAACTTGGTGTCAATACTCTTGTTAGGACCAGCACTTTTAAAATTCCACAGAACCAAAGGACCAAATGTCCTTTTAACATAATTTGCATCCTTTGAAGGACGATTTGCGGTTCGGCTCTATCCTAAAAAATTTGTCAGAACTAAAGCTATTTTTTGGTCCAAAAACACTTTTTTCTTGAACCTGTATTTTTTATTAACTGAATATGTAAAACATATTTTGATACAATATTAATACAATTTTATTAAAATATGCGTTAAATTTTCTTTTTGTAAAAAATACAGGCTCAGGGAAAAAAATTTTTTTGGACCAGAAAATAGCTTTAATTCTGACTAATTTTTTAGGATAGAGACGATCCATAAAGTCGTCCTTCCAAGGATGATGGTTCAAAACGTCTTCGAATTGACCATAGATTACGAAAAAGGGTTACCATTTTTTGTGAAAAAATCTATGCACTCTAGTGGACTTATTTTGAGAATGCAATTTTTTCTGAGTGTACTCGAGCTGTGCTCTGATTAAAAATCCTGCAATTGCTCTCGTACTCTTTAATTTTCTTGTTTACTTTCACAAAATTGTTGTTGTTGTTGGTGTTGCACTTGTGGTACTCGGTGATCTGCTTAGTCAGCATTTCTCGTGCCATTTTCCGAGTGCAGTCTCAAGTGAGTGAGTTGCAGGTGCATGTGGCATGTGGCAAGTGGCAAGTCACGGCTCCGCTCTGCCACGTGGCGAGTGAATTATGAACTCAGTTTAATTTCCACAAAACCAAAATCCTTTCCTTCTTGACAAAAACGATGTCAGCTAGGTGAGTTGAATATTTTGATTAGAGAATGATATTTAATATTTTACTAACTGGTTTATCATGACGTCGTCAATGGAATAATACAATACGATCTCTGTTAATTATAAGTTTGTAAAAAGTTATATTCATTAAATATACGCAACTTAAAGAAGCTCGTATACAAATCACTATTTAGTTCAATACAATTGATTGTTTTCTATTAAACTCTTACCCATTTGATTCAACTCAGTTGAGGTAAATTGCTTTAGAGTTTTCGACAGTTTTCCCGTGTAAAACAATGGAAAACAATAATACTAATTAGCTAAAGCAAATGTGGAATGGAAATTGTAAAAACACTATCGATTGCATGCGTAATTGCAGTTTAAATAATTAAATAAAACAAACACGTTTCAATGTGGTTAAAATACTGTGCTTGGGAATGGGAATGGGACAAACAGTCGTAATTTAAACATTAAGTAATTAATTATGTTAATGAAATAAAGCATATTTGGCTTTTAATTAGTAAAGCTCGTTAATTGGTGCAGATTTTGTGTGTGGACAATGAGGCCAAAGCAATTGGGCTAAAACGGTGACCATTTCGAGTTTGTCAGGCTAAGCTGACAGTGACACAGACATAGAAACAGAAAGAGAGAGAGAGAGAAGGAGGTAGACAGGCAGACAGACAGCTTAAAGCTGCTTAAGCCATTTTTGTTGGTCGACATAAAGCCGAATAGTCCACTGTCTAACTGCTTTGCCGCTTCACATAATTTGTAATTAAATTTCACTAAAAAATGCAACCAAAAGTCCTTAATCCTTTAACACACACAGATACAACCACACACACACACACGCACGCACGCACACACACACACACACACACACACACACACACACACATGACGGCAACGACCGCAGCAAACTATGTGAGTCGTTATCCCTTTTAATGAATTTTTTCTGCTTGCCCGGCTTTTGCTTTTGCTTGTGCTTTTCATTTTGCTGAGCAGCGTTGGCAACCCTGCTTGGCCACAGCGCTAAAACGTTCAGTCTCTCGACCCACTTGTCGTCGTCGTCGTCGTTGCAGCCGTTGCCAAAGTAAATATTTTACTATGCCACTATTTGAAGCACACTGTCTGTCAGGCTGTTGCTGCCGCAGCTGGAGAGACCACAACAACAACAACAACAGCAACAACAACAGCAATAACAACAGCCATAAGAGCAACAACACAAGAGCAACAGTCTGGTAGCCATTTTATATTTTATAAAATTTTTCAGGTCACAATGTCGTAGAACTTGTATTAACCACATGCTGCCGCACTATGGAAACATTGCCCATATTTTTTAAATCACTTAATAACTCTAAGCCGAAACAAGATTATTTATATGAAATTTAACTTTCAATTTGTGTGATCCTTAAATTGTTGGCTCATTTTGATTATGATAAGATTAACAAGACGATTTCAAGGAAAAGCTAAACTTTCCATAGTGCCAAGTAGTGTTTCTGTGACAGTTTATGTGTTTGTCGCTGTTTCCTAAACATTAAATGCGCCTTAGTGTCACCGAGTCGCAAATGCAACTGGGATGTTGCATGTGGCATGTGGCATAAGTGCCATTAGCTTATTTCTTATTTTCGCATTTAATTCGCAGTTTTATGCGCTTGCATTATGAAAACATCATCTGTGCCTCGAAGTTCGAACGGAACTTAAGTAGAAAACTATTATGAAAAAAACGTGCACTTTCAACGTTCTTTTCATCTCAAGTTTTCTTTCAACAATTCAAGCAGCGTGAATGCAGTCTTTATACTCATCAAAAGTTTCTTTACACCCTGTACAAACTCCTAATGGGTAGACTGATGAGCCCGTAACAAAATTTAAGTCGATTTGATTAAGGTTTTATACATTTAGTTAATGTCAAACAAAAATTTAAAATTGAAATGATGTTGAATAAAAGAAAATAACAAAAAACTAGTCGGCGGTGCTACAGTCGAGCGGTACTCGACTGTCGAAGACCCCGTACTTATTATAAAGATATCTCAAACAACAAAAAGATTTTCATACTAAGACTTAATTTGGACTGATCGTTCCTATGGCAGCTATATGATATAGTAATCCGATTTCAATCAAACTTGGTCAGTATGTATGGGACCATCTTTTATGCATATTCTGTTAGTTTGGTTGAAATATCTCAAACAGCAAAAAAGTTTTCCATACTAAGACTTGATTTTCAACTGATTGTTCCTATGGGAGCTATATGATATAGTAATCCGATTTCAATTAAATTTGGTCAGAATGTATTGGACCATCTTTTATGCATATTCTGTCAGTTTTGTTGAAATATCTCAAACAGCAAAAAAGTTTTCCATACTAAGACTTGATTTTCAACTGATTGTTCCTATGGCAGCTATATGATATAGTGGTCCGATCCAAAATCTAAAACAAACTCGATCTGCTCTTAATATAGACGAGCCTACATACCAAGTTTGGAGTCTCTAGCTCTTATAGTCTCTGAGATCTAGGCGCTCTTACAGACGGACGGACGGACGGACGGACAGACGGACAGACGGACATGGCTATATCGACTCGGCTGTTGATGCTGATCAAGAATATATATACTTTATGGGGTCTGCCACGCCTCCTTCTGCCTGTTACGCACATTTTTTTTTTGTGACCCCTTTACTTTTTAAAAGTACGGGGTCTAATGAAAACACTATAGGATTCTCATTCAAATTTGATTTTGTCAATAAAAAATTCGAATTTACAGTATTAATTATTATTATAGTATAGTTTATTACAGTATTCTCTTGTGGATGCAACTTGAATCTGTGTTTAAAATAACTCATAGTCAAGCACTCCCCACTAGTTTCCATAAAAAAGGGCATTTTAAAAGTGCTGTTGATTAAGTAGGGACAAATTAATTTGCTGCGTTCTTCTTGCAGGTTGCATGACAATGCAATAAATATGAGCAACAGCAACAGCAGAAAAGGCGAAAAATGTTATGCGAAATTGTAATTTGAAGCGTGGACAAACAATGAGAGTGATAGAGAGAGAGAGAGAGAGAGAGAGAGAGGGAGGGAGCTCAAGCCAAAGCTCAAGACAGGCAGGCTGACAAGGACAAAGAACAAAGGTGACGACGACGACGACGACGGCGATGAAGTGAGAACAAATGAGTGCAAGAAAATTAATTTCAACTGCAAAATGCTGTCTTTATGTGTGTGTGTGCAGGTATGTGGGTGTCTGAGTGTGTGTTTGAGTGTATATTGGTGCAAAGTCAACATCTGAGTGAAAAATTGTCTCATTGCACAAGCAATTGGCAATGGAGCCCTTTAAGGATATAGGTCTGCTCTTAAAATTGCTACCAGCACAAAAGAGAGCAATAATAATTGTAATACAAACTGTAGCTTAATTTATATACCAATTATTCAATATACAATTTAAAAACGAAAGTGTCAATAAATCGGATAAATTATAAATTTAT
>JBAMBJ010002141.1:0-38437 GCA_037043495.1 Drosophila recens
AATAATTGATGAACTTACCTGAATTTATTACCAACAATTTATTTCTGATGTTGTAAATGAATATTTATTATTTTGAATTTGTTCTATAATTGCAATATTTTGATGAACTCTTGCAGGGCATCAAGAAAAGCGACGGCACCAGCTCCAAAGATTTCAAAACGACCAAGTCACGCGAACAAATCAAATTGGCCTTTTCCGAGTTCCTCAGCGGCCATCCACAAATTCTGGTACGTTTTCTCTTACTTGTTAGAGTTCAGCTTTGTTGCTAACTGCTTTGCGTTTCTTTTCTGTTGTTTTAGCCACGTTATATACAACGATTGCGGGCCATAAGGGCCACCTTGGCCGTATCGGAGTTCTTTCAGACGCACGAGGTCATTGGCAGCTCCCTGCTCTTTGTCCATGATCAGACGCACGCCAGTGTTTGGCTAATTGATTTCGCCAAGACTGTGGCGTTGCCAGAGCAACTGCATATTGATCATTATTCGGCCTGGAAGGTGGGCAATCATGAGGATGGCTATTTGATTGGCATCAACAATCTCATTGACATATTCGTCGAGCTGCAGGCGGCCATCGAATCGGAGACGACGACACTTGAGTCCGCTACTTCCGGATCGGCATCTGGTTCCGGTTCCGTTTCTGGTTCTGGATCGGCATCTGGTTCCGGTTCAGTATCGCCAGCACCAGCATCCAGTGGCCAAGAGGAGGAGGCCACCAAAATGTGAAGAAACAATAAGAATACTATGATTTATATAGAAACATAAAAACAAAAAACGATTATACTGAAAGCGTTCCATGGGGCTGTGCCCCAAAAAGGACATTTCCTAGCACATTTCCCAATTCCAAAAACTATTTCCATTTCCCTGTTTCAAACCTGTTCCAAACAATTTCAAAATTAACAATCAATTCCCAAAACTTAGTTTAGTTGGCTCACATATATATGTATAAACAGATACATATCGCTTATTTACTGCAATAACTCGGAATAACACGATTCTAAAATATATTCGAAGCTCCGTTCTAAATTGTGTACAATATTCGTATTTATATCTTGTATACTTTTCATTTGAGAGTTTTTGAGTTTCAACAATATTGCAGTAAATGAGCGATATGTATACCAATTTTTTTTGTTTTTTTTTCTCTTAACTGCATACTTTTAACCCGTTAAGTTTAAAATTCAAGACTGAACAACAATATGCGTATACCCTATATAATTATATATACACATATATATAGTAAATTTGATGTGCTCTTGCATTGCTGTTGTAGTGTAATTTATTTATGCAATTTTTTTTCTCCCAAATTTTTACGCTGCACAAAAAACAATGCGAAGAAAAAAGTGTAAACATCATCAACAAAAAACGAAACATAAGCAAGTTCGAACTATTTTAATATAATGTTATTAATTTTATGTTTATTTGATTACCTAATACTAATAACAATATACTAATAATGTGCACTATTAAACTCATGTAAACTGTTCAACAATCAGAAGTTTTATTGCTTTTCTTTACGCAATTTAAAATTGCGCGCGCAATTCTCGTATTTTACAGCAGCCCTAAGGTATGCTACACTTTATTCAGCTGCTCTTGTGCATTCAAAACAGTCGACATTTTGTGTAGCATGCTTTTGCGTGCTTACAAGGTTTGGACAAAATGCAAAATACCTCAAAGTTGGTATTTATTGTAGTTGAAATGAACGATTTAGTTCATGATCGACTGAATAAGTTCATTCGTTCATCTTAATGACCCGCTCATTTGAACTTTTTCAGAACGAAACGACACAACTCTATTATTTAGTTAATGTTTGTGTTGCGCGGTTGGCACGTCGCGCCTCTGAACAACGCGCACGCATTGAACTGTTAGATTCGTTTTTTTTTTGGTGTATTTGAAATGTTTGTTGTTGCATTTCCGAACGTCGCGCGCTGTTGTTGATGTGCATTTTAAACTCGTGCGTTATAGTCGGTGCTTTTTTTTTTAATACAAAGTGAATTTTATTTGGGTGTGTGCGTGCATGTGTGTGTGTGTTGTTTGGAGTGCGCGCCGATGTCGCATTTGTATTTTTAAAAATAAAAATAATAATACACCCAAAAATACACATACACTTGCAGTTTGGCTGCAGTATATACGTATGTATATGTATATGTATGAATAGCGGCGTCTGTGACTGCTAAAAAAGTTTCTGGTTTCGTTGCTGCGACAACAACAACAACAACAACAGCGGCAACAGCAACAATAAATAAAACTTCAATATGCGCCGACCGGCCTTCGACGCAGAATATTAACAATATCTATTGCATGTATGTATGTATACTTTTGTGTGTGTGTGTGTGTACAGCAATAGCAACAACAACAACAACAACTGTCACGCATTGTCTGTGGCAAAACTTTTGGGCGGGGGGAGTCGCTTGAAGTTGGCTGTCGAAAAATCGGAGAATAAGCATCTCTCTCTCTTTCTCTCTCAAATCGCCTCCGGCCTGCGCTCAGCTGTTAAGAGCGCCAACAACAACAACAACAACAACAAGGCAAAGGCTAAAATAGCTAAAATAATCACACACACACACATACAATCACGCGTGATAGAGTGTGAGAGGAGGAAGGGGAGCCGGAGCGGGTGTGGAAGCGTGAGAGAGATAGGCATCATTGGAGCTTGAGCTGTGCGTAAAGAAAACCAACAAATATAAAATATAAAAACAAAAGCAGCAAATCAAATAAAACGAAAATCGGTTTTTTTTTTCTTTTTCTCTTTTTGATTTTTTGTTTTCTTCAACATCTTCTTCTTTAATTTTTTAACGTTTGCTCTTGAAACGCGCTTTTGTTTTGCGTTGTTGTTGCTGTTTTCGAGCTTTTAATCCAGGGATGCCCAGCACCTATGCACACAGCGCTCATTTGTTTTTGTACTGCACATAGGATATGGGAAGCAATTGAGAATACACATTGGTAAGCTTCTGGTGCACATTGAAAAATTACACTAACAAATTTCGCACATTACGCTTTCGGTCTCCTTCGTTGCTGGCAAAACAAGAACAAATTTTTCACTGTCCGCTTTCCGTCGACCTTCGTTGCTGGCAAAACAAAAACAATTGTATTGCGTCGTTTTGCTGTGGCTAATCGAATGTATTTTGTTGTTGTCTTATCGTTTGGTGTACACCGAAAAAGAAGAAGTTTACTTCGTCGTGAAACGTGTGACGCTTGTGTTTTTTTTTTGAAGAAACATGTTCCTATTTTTTTTCTGTGTACACATAGAAGTGAAAAATACTTTCGTTTCATGTGTGCGTGCGCATTGTTTTTATTTGTATTGGTGCGTGCACATCCATAAGGCAGCTTTGGGCACCCCTGTTTTAATCGATGCCAAAACCAAAAGGGTGCAACAACAACAACGACAACAACAACAGCAACGAAATTAAAACTGAAACTCGATGAATGCTAAAAACGTTAATTTTGATTTGTTTGCTTTAAATCGGTTTTTTCAAGACAAGTGCAATAAAAAATCGTCAAGTTGGCCAACAGCAAATAAATAAATGGCAACAAGAGTCAGACAACAAAATCAATATTTAAATTAAGCAGAATTCAGCAACAACAACAACAACTACAGCAGAAGCAGCAGCAATTCGACAACTTGTCGATAAGCCGATAGATAACGACCAGCAGGCGGCTAAAGAGAGAGAGAGCTTCTGTGAGAGAGCCAGAGTGAGAGCAGACAGAGAGAGTGTGAGAGCGGGCGCTGCAGCATCCCAAACGAGGCGAAGGAGCTGCCAAAGGAAACAGGCGCAAAAACCACCCGCAAAAAAATAAACAGACATCATGGGACGACGCACGTATCTAAATCGCTCCTATGCAATTTCCTACCCCAGTCGCGTCGAGGGATGGCTAGATGTTTGTGGTAAGTGCATTGGCCAAAAGCTACAAAATTTTGATTAAAAGTATCTTAAAATGGGAAAAATATGTAATCAATCTACTGAACTGTAGAAAGTTGTCTTTCTCCGATTAATTTCACAACATATTTTAGATATGCGCCTTTCTTTTTATTTTTAATTCTGAAAACCTTATAAAACTTAAGATATGTTCTGAAATTGGATACTACAGTTGAACTTCTCTATAGTTAACCTTAATATAGGGAAGCTCTTTCTATTATAAATTAAAATTCCAAGTACACAGCATTTTAAATATCATAATAACAATTATACAAGGGTGCCACAGAAATCGCTTTCGCTGGAATTTCACTTAAATTTGTATGAAATTTAAGTGAAATTCAAGCGAAAGCATTTCTGTGGCACTTCAGATAGAGAATTTAAGAAAATTGGTTGAATATGGTATATTGATCTCAAATGTTTTAAATTTAAGAACCAGATAGTTTTGTAGTACCTCAAATTTTAATGTCTGAGATCACACTGCAGTCAAAATTCTCTGCTGTTAACCTTTTTAATTTCACTCTATATTTTAAATTGAATTTTCAAATAAATTTTATTTATGAAGACTGTTAAAGTAAAGTTGCTAAGTATATAATAAAGTAATTCTCTAATTTTCGAGTAATTCGATGGAATATGATTTAAAAGATGATTATTTGTTGAATCTTGAATTGAAACTAAGCTAGCTATGAGACCACTTCGTTGTGATTTCTGATTAAATGGCAAGTGATTAAGAGTGCAGACATATATTTATATATAAATAGAGATTTTTTGAGCGTGAACAGCGAAGCTGACCCACATACATATTTATATAGTATACAGGGTGACCAGAAATAACGGAGACAAACATTTTTAATTATAACTTTACTAAACGAGAGAAATTTAGCAAAGCAACAATTAGTAACGATAAAGTGGATCACTAGTAGTAAGATTCCCAGCCGGTTTCGAAATGGTCTAATCCAGTTGCCATGCACAGGCCCAAACGTGATCTAAAATTGTTGGCCATGGGCCGCAGGTCGGCGATAGGAGCGCATCCTTTTCACAGATGAGAAGCTGTTCACCGTCGAGCAGGCCCACAACCACCAAAACGACTGGATCTGGTCCGTAGAGGTTCCGAGTACGTCGGCCATTGTCAAACATCGCCAAAATCCGAAGTCCGTTATGGTCTAGGGCGGCATTTACGCCAGCGGCAAGAAACCCCTGGTTTTCGTGGATCAAGGGGTTAAAAGAAACCAAGAAGTGTACCGCCGCGACATTTTCGACGCCGTGGTAATTCCTTGGGCCCAGCTGCACTTCGGCGATGCGGACTGGACTTTTCAACAGGACTCCGGCCGGCTCACAAGGCGAAAATGACGCAAGACTGGTGCAAAACCCATTTTCCGGACTTCATCTCGTCTGCTGAATGGCCACCCTACTCGCCGGATCTCAACCCGATGAACTACAGCGTGTGGTCGACATTGGAGGCCAGGACCTGTGCTAAGCCTCACAAAAGTTTGGAGGCGCTGAAGCAATCGCTGCTCTTGGAATGGAACCGACTGTCTCCCGAGGACCTGCGGCCCATGGCCAACAATTTTAGATCACGTTTGGGCCTGTGCATGGCAACTGGATTAGACCATTTCGAAACCGGCTGGGAATCTTACTACTAGTGATCCACTTTATCGTTACTAATTGTTGCTTTGCTAAATTTCTCTCGTTTAGTAAAATTATAATTAAAAATGTTTGTCTCCGTTATTTCTGGTCACCCTGTATATCCTGAATAAAAAACTAGTTTGACAGTTTTGTTAGAATTTCTATCAACATTTCGCTAATCAGCACATTTTGGAAGCGCAAAAAGCAATTCCAAATATGAGAGACTTAACTTAAGTTTATACTTAAACTTACAAGAAGGAATAAGCTACAAACTTAAAAGACTGTTAGATTGTTTCTTTTTTTTAAAATGCTGAAATAGTAAATTCTTGTTTTATAAAGTGTTAAGATTTCTTTTTTTTTTATCAATTTTTTCAACATTTTTATATTTGTATGTTGCAAGCATTGCAACCCTGGTCTGTGTATGCATGTGTGTATGTGTGCTGAGAGGGTGTCTGGGCACACAGCTGATGCTGAATTTATTGCGGATGCTGTGATGACCTGTCTCTCTCTCTTTCGGTCTCTCTCTCTCTCTCTCTCTCTTTGTCGTTTAGCACCTGTGCAAATGCAAGCATTGCCGGTTTGGCCTGGGAAAACTCAACAGGGTTGTCTCTCAACAGCAATAACAACATCAACATCAACAAACAGCAACTTTGGGCTGGTTGTCGTTGTTTGTTGTTGTTGTTTGTTGTTGCTGCTGATGGCCGTTTTCCGTTATCTACGAGTATTAGCATTTTTACCTGTCGCTCATCCGTTTCAGTTTTATGGTAGTTGTAGTTGTTGCTGTAGTTTTTGAGGGGTTGTTCGTTGCCCGCAAGGCAAATAATATGCAAACACACACACAAACATACACACACCTACACCTACACAGCGGCAACGATAAATGTATGACCAACCCACTGACAGGCGACAAAAACAACGCTAATAGTTTTGTCTAATGAAATGACTTGCGTTTATAAATTTTTGTTAAATTTATATGTTAAATGCTTAGTAAATCTTTTATTGGTTTATGTCTAATATGGGCATTTCTCCAGAAATGTCAACCGAGCCTAAAAACGAAAAATTGCTCAAAAACTCACATCTTGTGCAATTATGTTCCAAAAATGTGTTCAAGTTATTTATTTTAGCAATATACGCTAGAAGAAATTCAATAGGATGAACATATAGATTCTACATTGGAACAAATTCACTTTTTCCATATTTATGTCCATTTTCTTAAAAATTGATTTCCAAAATGGACCGTTTGTATTTTTTCGATTACACTAAGTAAGATAGTAAGATTGTAACATAAACCATTTTAATACATAGAAATATATTTAAAGTTTAATTTAAAACAAGTTTTTCGAGCTGTTTCGATATATAATTTAAAAAAAGAGAGACAGAAACAACAAAAATATTTTGTGGAAAAAAATGTCACGTTCGACATGTCGCATGCGACAGTGACTCAAATTACATTTAAAAAAAAACTACTTGATATTTTTAAATCAAACAAAAAGCATTTTTTAGATAAATAAATACATTACATTTCAAAATAAATAGCATCAAAATATACGTTCACGTTTTGCCGAAATCAGTGCTAGAACTGGTCGCCGAAAAAACGACTTCTATCTGAGTCGCGTGCGAATGCCTTAGTTTTTTTAAATTATCTTTAAAACGAACAATTTCCCAAAATCCGCTTTAGCATCAATTATAGTGCTAATCAATACTTATAAGTTTCACCTTTTGTCACAAAAAAATAATGTTTTGGCTTATGTTTTATTTCACTTTGAATGCGTACGAATGTCGCATTCGACATTAGAGAATTACCCATATGTAAAAATTTAAAACATTATTACATAACTGAATTTAGTTGTTTCATAATAAAATACATTCAAGTTTTTGCTTAAACCAGTAATTTGCATCTGTTAATGGTTCTTTTATAATGCAAATTGAATATATGTATGTTTAAATACAATGCCATTATTCTATTAGCTTAAGATTTTCATTCATCCGGCTATTTTAGCTGCTTTCAATAAAAAGAAATTGTTTAGAATAAAAGAAAAAAGGAATTTAAAATACATTAGTTCTATAGAAAATAATAAAATATATTAAAAAATTTTTAATGTTTGCCTATTTGTTTACTGAATACAACTTTAAAATATGATAATCAGTTTTGTTCCACAAATATCTAGAGATTTTTATGAAAATTGCTTTTGAAAAGTAAAAAGTCGCAGTATTAATATTCCTAAAATATAAGAGATTTTTTTGCATTAGTGAAACTAATTTAATATAAAGCAAAACATTTTTCAAAATACCTTTTTTGATAATTGCTATAATTTGGGCTGTCAGGGATTTGTGAATTTGCCTGAATATAGTGAATGGAAATTGTAATTTGAATACCGAAGGAACAGCATTGAAATTGATTGGTGAACATTTGTCGCCTGGCAGTTGAAGCAGAAGAAGCAGTGTTGTTTCTCTGTCGTGACAATGTGGAAATAAAAAAGGCTCCAAGGCAGCCCAAACCCAAGTAAATGGCAACGAGTCGAAGCTCTCTTATGGCCATATTCGCATATCATTCGTTGTGTTCGTTATGGTATTAACTTTATTGTTTGCAGCCAACAGCGGAAGGAAGGTGTGTTTATCTCAGTATGTGTGTGTGTGTGTGTGTGCGTGTGTGTAAGTGTGTGTCTGCAGGTTGGTGTGTCAAGGTCATTAGTGACATTCTAACAGCCTTTTCGCTTAGCCTTGCTTTTAGCCACCTACACGCACAGGTTTCGACCATTTGGCCAATGGCCCCTGCTGAGCAGCTGCTCATGTTGTTGTTGTTGCTGCTGCTGCCGGTTGTTGTTGTTGTTGTTGCCGGTTGTCGTTGTTGTTGATTGCCCGCTGGCTTGACATCATTTCTGTCATGTTGGTCCGTTGTTGTTGTTGTTGTTGTTCTTCTTTCTTTTAACTTCTTGCTGCTTTCGCTTTGCATGTCACTTGACCGTCTTGGTTAAGTTAACACGTCTTCGTTTTGGTCTTGGTTTAGCCCGACTTGGCTGGCACGACTTGGTTCTTGGGCACTTTGGCTATATGGTTTTCAGGCCAATTGTCATTTCTGATACCCTGTGAGTATGTATGAGAAAGGTATGTTGAATAAAACTATTGATAGCAGCAAACTTATAACCTATTGCCACAACAAAGATCATAAATTTATTTTTGATTTTACACAAAGTTTTTCATTTAAAAAGTTTTCATTTCCCAATTAAAAAAATTACATCTTTTATTAATGAAAAAAATGTAACAAATTTATTTAAATTTATTTAAGTTTGTATTTACTTATCCTAAATTAACTATAAAATATCTATCCGCATATTTACTTTTCATGATTGAATTTTATTTTACATAATATTTTTTATTAAAAGTTGTATTTACTTTTTTTTTTTTGTTCATTTAAAATCTTATTTTAAACATTTTTTGTCGACTGCTTTTATATTAGGTGCGCAACTAAGTTCCCGCTGTTTGTCAATAGACGCTGCCAGCAGTGTGGGCTAGTCGATTCTAACATAACGTAAACGTTATTAACCAAGCTTAGACATATGGTAAACAAACTGCTTCGACACATTAGTGATTTTGTTTTTGTGTCATATACTTTTCGTTTTGTGAAAATGTCTGATTTTGTGCCGAATAATCGTCATTTGCGGGAAGTGTTAATTTTCCTCTTTCATTCGAAAAAAAATTTTTTTATGAACTGCTAAAACCAAGCGAAACCATCACTGGGGATCGGTATCGACTTCAATTGATGCGATTGAGCCGAGCACTTCGCGAGAAGCGGCCGCAATACGCGGAGAGGCACGAAAAAGTGATTCTGATTTGGCCTCACGTTGCCAAATCCGTTAAAACCTGCCTTGAAACGCTGAAATGGGAAATCTTAACCCACCCGCCATATTCTCCAGATATTGCGCCATCCGATTATCACCTGTTCCGATCGATGGCACATGGACTAGCTAACCAGCAGTTCCATACATATGAAGACATCCAAAAATGGCTTGATTAGTGGATAGCCTCAAAAGATGGATAGTTTTACCGCGACGGTATACGAGATCTGCCAAAAAGATGGGCAAAAGTAGTAGCAAGCGATGGGCAATACATTCAAAGATTCAAATGTAACCATTTTTTCAGAATAAAGTTGTATTTTCATCAAAAAAACAGCGAGAACTTAGTTGCGCACCTAATAAAATTCTTAAATAATAGTGATTTTATTAAAGAAATAAAACTGTTTACAGGGTATTTTCAAGTCGATTCCAGTCTTGAAGCTAGACCATTCTAACTTGTTTTTATTTAATTTTTTTCTAAGCCCGTCAAAAACAGTCAAACGCGCGTTAAAGGAAGACAAGCAATGAGAGACTGAGAAAGAGATGGAGAGAGAAATCGTAAAATCTGAAAAAGCGTCGATTGGCGATGGCGTCATTAACAACGCGTCGTCGTCGTCGCCGTCGTGGCACAGTTTGGCCAAAACGCTGCACTTGCTTGACGCATTTTGTTATCGTTTCTTTTATTTAAGCTTCGATTTTTCGTTTATGGGTTAAACGGCAGCGCCACCTGTCGGTAGAAAGTTCAATGCGCTCTTTATCGGGATGTGGATGTGGATTAGGGATGGGCATCGATCTTTATGTGTTTTCTTTTGAATTACCATTAAAATTACAGTCGAACTTCCCCAACTCGAATCGCTTATATTCAAAACAATACGCTATAGAAGTTCGACTCTATATATATATAAATTAGAGCAGCGGTGGGCACGCAGTGGCTCCGGGAGCTATCGGCTGCTCCCAACTTAGGGGTAATGTTGTTGTGGTGCTCCCGTATTCAGATTTCGTGCCCACCGCTGAATTAAAGTATAGTCTAAAAACGGAAGATATGGGAGGATATGGACACTATCGACATTTAAGTAATCCCTTAAGAAATTTATTTAAAATCTTGCTATCTGAATCTTTTTTTACAACTCGATTAAGTGTAGGTAAAGTTGAATAAAATGAATATCGATACACATCCCCAATGTGGATGCAGTTGAGATTCGTAGAAAGTGAAATAACGTTGCAGAATTCGGAACTTTGACTGCGACACACTTGTTGTTGTTGTTGTTGTTGTCGTCGTTGCTGCTGCTTTCTGGTCATCGTTGTTGTTGTTGTATTTTCTATTTTCAAGTATCGCGCCCCATCGCAAATGTTGCCCAGCAACTTTCTATGAAAAAATTCACTTTTTCCTCAAGTGTTTGGGACGTTGCGACGCTTGACGACGTTATGCCAGGCCCAAGCAGGCTTTTGTGGTTAAGCCTATTTCTCTACCCCTACCCCTACCCCTACCCCCGCCCCCTCCTCCTTCGTACCGCTTTACTCCATTTCCCTGCCACACTAGTTACTCTTGTTGTTGTTTTTGGTAAATCGAACGTCGAATGGATTAACACGTTGCCGCCTTGTCTGCGTCTCAAGTTTTTTTCCTATTCCTCTAAAAAAAAAATGCAGAGGAAACACAACAACAAAACAAATGAGTAAAAAAGAAGGAAATTTATAAAAAATAAATAATGAATGCAAAAACCTGTTGGCTATTAAAGTTATAGCCGCCATATGCCAAACGAGATCTGAGAGCGAGGGAGAGAGTGAGAAAGAGGAACAGGGGGAAGCAAGCGTAAGACAGGGTCGGAAGTGGTATTAGCCAGTAATGCAAGCAAGTGCATAGATTATCACATTTACAACAACATCAAAAACATCAACACGATCTGCAAATCTAGAAATTGAAAACTGAAAGTCGACTTGATAATTGCTTATCGCTGTTGAGAAATACTTAAAGAACTGGAAATACTGGGAGAATGATATATTAGACAAATTGACAGATGTGACACTGTGATCTATTATAGATCAATAGCAAAGGTATCTGACTTATAAAAAAGGTGATTAAGAAACAGCTCTATGCTCTAATTTTGTGCTTTTAATTATAAACGACAGTTTTATATTATTGAAAACGACATTAAATAGATAATAGATTTAACTGCACACACTGAACAAAGTAAACTTATCTTAACTCTGCGACTATTTCAGATAATGAAATGACAATTGGTGTTGTCTGGCGGGACTAATAGATATTATCGTTTTAAATGTTTAACAAAACTATAAAGTTATAACTTCTTATCTCTCTCCAAATATCTGAGGTAAATTGATAAGACAAAAAACGAAAATTACACAATGGTAGCTCAATGATCTCAATAATAAAGAAGCAAGCATACGAGTGTTAAGACTGGAAATGGAAGAGTTTTTTTTAGGGCTTGCAACATAAAAAGTTGAAGCGGGTCAGCTTCTCTCATTTACACTTCTTTCCTATGCACTTTTTCTTTACTATATATAGAGTCTAGATTCTTTCCTTGTACATTTTTTTGTGGACAAAAAACTGTTGCAGTTACTGAACTAGTTTGTTAAGAAAATTGACAGTTGATAGCTTCACAATGACAGTCGATCTGCTTTTGCTTGAACTTAACTAATTTGAACTCATAAATTTTTTCTTATATAATGTTTCTCGAACTGAACTTTTAAAAACTGTCCAGCAACAAAGAAATTCTTTTGTCCGATGACTGACAAACTGTTTATGTTTTTCCAACTCTTTTTAAGCCTGAAAAATGACCTAAGAAGTTTGCCAACTAGTTTTGTTCTTAATTTGAATATGCATAAAGTTCGCTTGGGTAAGAAATGATTACATCGACTGAGCTAATAATAAAACATTCGAAAACTCTATTGAAAGTAGTTCACACAAATTGCAAGTTGCATTCAACATTTGCGCATTTGCGTGTCTTCTGGGAAATATTATAAATTCGCATTGCGTATACGCCCTGGAAAAAATAAAAATACTATTGATGAAATGACACAAAAAATGCTAAAAACTTCACACACACATGTGTGTGTGTGTGCGTGCGTGTGTGCGTTGCTTTAGTCTGATGAATTTTGCAATAACTAAGATAGATTGATAAAAAGTAGAGTAAGATTTCTGCAGCAAAGATTGATCAACGAGCAGATATGCTGCATATTTTTTTTACGACTGATTGATTGACAATTAAAGCTTTTCAATTGTTTCCAGCTATAAAATAGAAAAACTGTTTGCTTTCTAATTAAGTAAGGAAAGTGTCTGGCAAATGATTTTATTTAATTTTTTTGTTTCCTGTGCTTCATCAGCTGAGTTTGGAATTTGTATTCAAAAATTCTATTTGAAAAATTGTTTTATAAATTGTTTATAAAAATTAAAATAAAATAATGACATGATTATTGATTTTATATAAAAAATTGTAATAAAAATAGTAAAACATTTTAAATAATCAAAATAATTGTGATTATAGGGAAAGATATTATCGATGACATCGATTAATGAAACGTTGTGTCCAATCATTAAAAACTTTTTGTATGAAAAGAAGGAGAAAGGGGTTAAAATAGTAGTTTTTAGCAATTTTAAAAAAATCTTAAAAAAGATAAGCAAAAACATTTTTGGGAATTTTTTTTTGCATTCAGAATTGTTTAGATAATTATTTAGCTTTAATAAATTTTTTGTTTGAGACCGAGGAAAAAAGTTGAAAAAAACCCTTTTACAAAAATTCTAAATTTTCCTTAGGTACTTAATGGGTTGAAGAAATTTTTGTATCATTCAAACCGAATTAAAATAAGATTATTTTAAGAAATCTGCTGCTTGTTAAAAGTATATTTTTTTTAATAACTTCGTCCACATATACTTATTTCCCTGAGTGTATCTGTATAATATACTATCTATATTTATAATAACTGTGCTCATCGATCATTTCTAGATCGCATAACATTTTTCCACTCAGAAAATTGACATATAATTTTTTTTTTTTTTTTTGATTCTGTTGATGCTGATTTAGAATAGAAAACTTTACAAAATCAAAACTATTCGTATTTTCAGTTTATAATACACATTGTTTGCTCTTTTTACAGGGTATAACAAAATAGGCAGCGAGCAAAGCAAAAAAAGTAAATCTATAAATGAATTGACAAATAAAATGCGGCCCGGCCCGGTTCGGTTCATTTCAGTTGAGTTTTTGGCTCTGAGCTTATTACATGATGCGAAATTCAAGTTATGCTATAATTCTGCATTGTTTGTCTTGAAAGGGGACAACGAAGGAGAAGCAGATAAAAAGAAACAGACACACAGAAAGAGAGAGAGAGAGAGATCGTTTCGAGTTTGTTTTGAATTGTTTGTGCTTTGTTTGTTTGTTTAGTATTTGCGCTGATTTTTTTTTTTTTAACATTACGTTTCGCATATTTCCCATAAACCTAATTAAATGCGTTGCTCTTATTGTTGTCGTTGTTGTTGTTGTTGTTGTTGTGACTGTTGTTGCATTTACGCAACTATTTGTGTTAGCTTGCATGTTTATGCATGTAGCGACAGACACGACAGATGGAGAAAGAGACAGATGGACAGACAGACATACATATGTATGTACATATGTTTGTAATTATGTTTAGTTTGCCTGCTTGGCATTTGGCCCGAATCCGAATCCGAATCCCGTCTATAAACTCCCACCCCTCCAGCTCCTCTCTCTCTCTCTCTCACTCTCCTCTCTCTCCTCCCACTCTGCATCTTCGAGTGTTGCTCGTCTGTCAATTTTCGAGTTTCACCCACACACAAAGCTAAGTCTTAGAAAGGGGGGGGGGGCGAATTTTGGCCTATGGATTGGAGGGGAAGATCGTGTCTATAGGGCTTTATAGTGAATTGGGTGGTGTTTCTTTCTTTCCCTTTGCCTTTGTTTTGGCATTGTGTCTGGGGCAGCTGCCGCCTCTGCCTCGATGCGGAAGTAGCTGCAACTTGGCTGCCATTGTTGTCGCCCTTCGTGCTGCCGACATCTCCCTGATGTTGATGTTGCGTCTCATGTTTTGGCGCCTGCGACAACAAAATAAAACACATTTTTGTGTTACCCTAACAGCCTGGGCATGTTAGCTACATATTTGGTATAGTTTTTCCAACTAACATCCATAGATTTGATGGCATTCTTAATATCGATAGTTATCATTGTTTTTATTTTCCCCCTTAGTATTTATGTATTTATTTTGAGTTCTAGTTTCAAATATTATTTAGTTTAAGCAATTCGTAATTAACAATAATAATAAAAATAAACCATTAGTATTAGTTATTTTATATTTATTTTAATTTTTTAATTTAGTTCACAACTAAAATTATTTTATTTGTATTTTTGACTGCAATTTTAGCAAAGATCTAATCTTAATATTGCGAATATATTTTCTTGCATTGAATTTCCTTGAATATCCATAGTAATGACTGCATGTGGCTGTTATCGATAATATCTGCAATAGTTACACAACACTGCTATATTCGTTATAAAAGATAACAATTATTTATAAATTCAAAGTTATAATTTAAATTTCTTAATTCTGCCAGATTCTAAAATTTGTAAAGTACTATGGGCCACTGTATATATTTATTGGGTATTATCTTACTACATAATTGTTTGTTTAGATACTATGTATATTGTTTCGTGTATTGTTTATTTTCAAAGTAAAACGCGAACCTGAGAATATTTTTTTTTTTATATTTTCAATTATGGACAGTTGACACAAATTCATGAACCTATAAATATAAAGTTAAAATAATTTAAAACAAACATAAATTTAAATAAAATTGATAATGAAAAATCAGAACTTTAAATGATGATAAAAACCTCTAAGAGCTTTAAATATTCGCTAGAGTATCAAAGTCTCTGGCTTTCTATAAACACGAAGTTGTAGTTATTGTATCTTTTTTTGGTTTTGTGCGACAAGCAAATAAAAACAGCTTGGCCAAAGAAAAGGCAACAGACACGGACAAACAGAGAAGTCAGAAGAAATATAAGAACAGAGAAGAGAAGAAAATAAAACAGAACAAACTTTGCGCGTCGATCGTCACTATTAATGCCCCCCTTCGCCTACTCTGGCCCCTCCCTCCGCCACTTTTTGTCCCAGCCCTTGCCACTGCTTTCCGTCAACCGCAACAGGGTCACACACACGCACACACATAGTTACGCACTGCCACACCCTCCCACACACATACGCACACATGACGCATCGCATAAATTATTTTAAATTACTTTTAATTGGCAATGTTTTTTTATTTTGTATTCTTTTTGGGTGCTTGAAACATTTAATAATTTAATTTTGTTGCACTTCTTGTCATTCGTTTCTTTTAATGAGAGTTCTTAACTGAGAAATTCTATTAAAAAAAAATTTATCTTGAAATCAAAAAAAAGCTAGTTAAAACAAATTAGGGAATAAAGATATGTATAGTAATATTGAAAATTTAAATTTAAAATTCTCAAAAACTTCAAATTTTCAATTCGAAAACTCATATCTTGTGAAATTTTCCTCCAAAAATGTATCAATGTTATTTATTGAAGCAATCTACGCTAGAAGAAATTCAATAGGCTGAACATATAGATTTTACATTGAAATAAAATATACGGGGATGCCACAGAAATCGATTTCGGTTGAATTTCACTCAAATTTGTATGAAATTTAAGTGAAATGCATGCGAAAGCGATTTCTGTGGCACCCCCGATAGTATAAAATATATATATAAAATATAAAAATATAGAATTTTTACCCATTTTCTTAAAAATTGTCTTCCAAAATGGGCCGTTTGTATTGTAACGATTACACTAAGTAAGAGAGTAAGATTGTAACATAAACCATTTAAATACATAGAAATATATTGAATGTTTGCTTTAAAACAAGTTTTACAAGCTGTTTTCGATATATCAATTAAAACTTTATAAACAAATTCTTGACAAACTAGGTGGAAATCTCGTCTCGTTCGCGATGTCGCGATACAAATCACTAATAAAACTTGTAAATAAATAAAATAATAATAATATATCAATATAATTCCTTTAAATAGAAAACTTCATTACTTTATTGTGGCTTAAGAGTATTTTCTTCCCAATTAATCGCCACCTTTTACTGACTTTTGCATTTTTTAAGATGAAGTCAAAAACTACTTCCATTTTTTGTCGCGTTCGCGATGGTTTGTTTTTTAAAAATAATTCAAAAACGACAAGTCCTCAAATCTTGTCTTTTATAATAAAAAAAATGTTGATAAAATGCATTAAACACATAAAATAAAAAACATTTTTAAAAATGTTAATTTTTGTAATTTTTTTTCTATTTAAAGACTTACGAATGTCGCGTTTTCGATCCTGGAGAAACCCAAATATAGAAACATGATAGTTTTAGCTATGAAATAAATAATATGAAGAAAAGATTTAAGATTATCAGAGTTGAGTTGAAAAATTTAAAAGAAATAAATGACAATAAAGATTTATGGGATATCTTACTTAGCGAAGAGAACTCTAAATTATGATTCCGAATTCAACAGATCTCTACAATAAATATTCACCCCAATCGGTAGACTCATAACTGGGGTCTACGATAATTATAGAAGCTAAATAAATAATTAATACCATTTTGGTTTTTAGCTACAATCAGCAGTTTTCATAAGATTCAATTAATTAGCTCTAAAGTAAACGTTAATTAATGAAACAACATTCAAAGCACGGCATGAACATGTAAGAGAATACGATTATTCAGCCATATACTCATACTACTAATGTCTAAGCTCTATCAATTCCAGTTTCAAGTCGTATCTGGAATTCCTAAAAATAGATTACAGGGAGTATTCAATTTGCACGTTTCTAGCCAAGTTTGTTGAATGTACAGTGGCGGCAGAAATAATAGGGACAAAAAAACTTGGTTGCTTCTTTTCAATATTATTCTCATCCTTGCAAGATCCAATGCATATAAACTCTCAGACTTGATACATAATCGCTATTTCGATTTAAATTTAACAAAAATTTTGTCCATATTATCATAAAAGAAGAAAAAAACATAAAAATACAAAAATTTCCGGAATTCATACTGGCAGAAAAAATAGGGACAAGGAGCATTAAGTATAAAATTTTTGTTTTTTACATATTGGTTTTAAAATTTTGTGGTAGCATTTATCATTTTTAATATTCTAGAGCATCTTGGATGCATGGAGTCCACAAGTTTGGCACAGGTTTCCTCAGGAATGCCATACCAAGCCTATTGCACCTGTTCAGAGAGCACCCCTGCTGATTTTTGGACATGTCAGACCCTAATGCCTAAACTTAATGACGGCTTTTGATCTTCCCAGAGGTCCTCTATGGGAATTAAGTCCGTGGAATGTGCAGGTGGTTCCATGTCGCCAGTATTTTCGAGACCAATCCATTCCCTGACCAAATTCGAAGGGTGCTTTGGGTCGTTATCTTCCTGTAAAGTGGGAGTAAAGACATTTCCTCTTCAGCAAATGGCTGAATCGTAGTCCGGAGGATCTCTAGATAATATATTGCAATAGATTTGGTCGGCAGCAGGTTCTGGTAAGCATTTATCAGACCATACCAGACCATAATCGAACCGCCGCCGTGCTTAACAGTCTTAACTGAGTACTTCGGTTCAAAAGCTTTTCCTTTACGTCGTCTAACCTGTCTTTTTCCATCGGATCCAATGAAGTTGATCTTCGTTACGTCCAACTAGAGCATATTTTTCCAATTTTCGAGTAGCAGGTGCGTATTAGCAAGTTTAAGCCTATGCTGAATATTTCGGTCACTTAAAAACGGTCGATTGATTAAACGTGTAGGTCTGGTATGGTCTGATAAATGCTTACCAGAACCTGCTGCCGACCAAATCTATTGCAATATATTATCTAGAGATCCTCCGGACTACGATTCAGCCATTTGCTGAAGAGGAAATGTCTTTACTCCCACTTTACAGGAAGATAACGACCCAAAGCACCCTTCGAATTTGGTCAGGGAATGGATTGGTCTCGAAAATACTGGCGACATGGAACCACCTGCACATTCCACGGACTTAATTCCCATATAGGACCTCTGGGAAGATCAAAAGCCGTCATTAAGTTTAGGCATTAGGGTCTGACATGTCCAAAAATCAGCAGGTGCTCTCTGAACAGGTGCAATAGGCTTGGTATGGCATTCCTGAGGAAACCTGTGCCAAACTTGTGGACTCCATGCATCCAAGATGCTCTAGAATATTAAAAATGATAAATGCTACCACAAAATTTTAAAACCAATATGTAAAAAACAAAAATTTTATACTTAATGCTCCTTGTCCCTATTTTTTCTGCCAGTATGAATTCCGGAAATTTTTGTATTTTTTTATGTTTTTTTCTTCTTTTATGATAATATGGACCAAATTTTTGTTAAATTTAAATAGAAATAGCGATTATGTATCAAGTCTAAGAGTATATATGCATTGGATCTTGCAAGGATCAGAATAATATTGAACAGAAGCAACCGAACTTTTTTGTCCCTATTAATTCTGCCGCCACTGTATGTATGTTTGTATATTTAGATAGACAACAGAACAAACAAAGCTCAGGTTGCAGAACCTCAGGGAAAACCGATTGGGTTTTCATTGTATGAATGGAAATTTTATACATAAACAAGGGATTATTATTTAATTTTGATGACAGTTGCTGTTGTCAGTCAGTGCTCCTGAAATGTCAAGGATTTCAGTCTTAATTTCTTTTTTTTAAATTGGCTGTCATTTAAATTAAAAAAAACGTTTGAATATTGGAAAATTCTTTACCGTAAATAAATAAATAATTTAAAATGTATACTGTGCAGTTTTGTTAAATTAAAAAAAATAATTTAAGTGAATAAATTTTGTTTTATTTGTTAATTTTTGACAGAAATGTTAACTTTTGGTGTTTTTAATACATTAGCTATCTGTATATAAAATATTTTATAAATATGTATTCTATGCGTTTATATTCAATTTTAAAATAAAGTTAGTTTAATTAAATAAATTTTAAATTTTTTAATACATTTCTTAACAAAATATTTTGTCATTTGAAAGCATTAAAAGTTGTGTATAGAAATCGCTTTTGAGTTCTTTGGGATTATAGAACATGCATGTATATTACAGGGTATATGCTGTAGTCGATTATATTTTGTGCATGCTGTTCCGCACATTGATCAGCCGCCATATGATGATATTGTTGGTGGTATCCGATCTCAGTTCTTTGCCCCGTTGCAACGGCAATAAATAATCGCACAAATTGTTGAAATTCTCACGAAGTGCCGTTATCTGCATGGGCGATTACAGCTGTACAGTGTTGGAAAATGTATGTGTGTGTGATTGCTTGGAACGTGCCAATCGATAATTGATCGAATTTGGGGGAATCCTTTCGCCAGTCACAGTCGTGACGTAACAATCAGCTGTTGTCAGCCACTGAAGTGACAGCTGTTCGCTTGGCAGGTGGGCAAACTACAAGCCCCCACCTGCCCTATTCCTCCCTGTCTCTCTCTCTCTCTTTTTCCCCTTGCACAAGCTCTCTGAAGGCATTAAAAAGCGCTGACAAAGTGCATTGAACTTAAAAGCGAGAAATTCTTATGCAAAAACAAAAAAAAAATGGAAAAAAATATATAAAAACGGCCAACGAACATTTCAAAATTAACGCAAAGTTGCTGAGCCACGATGCGCGGTCGCGATCGACGACGCAGACGCCGACTTCGACGGCGACGTCAGCAGCGTCAGCGTCACGTTGTGGTCGCTCTTCACAATTACATACAATATTTATGTTAAATGGCTAGACGGGCGCCGGGCTTAAACACTCGCGTTTCGTACTCGAACTGATGATAGAGCGAGCAGGCAGTCAACAAGTGAACCCCCCTCCCCTTCCCCCTCTCCCAACCCACCAGCAATTCTACCCTACCTTCTACCCTCTTCTACTCCTTTTGCCTTTCCTCACTCTGAGTGTGGGTTAAGTTTTTTTTGTTTTTTTAATTTTTATGTAAAGTTTTTGAGTTTTTGTTGCTTTTTCGGGGTCGTGTTGGGTCGACGTCTCAACATCTCTCTCATCATGTGTACATCATCAAATTAAAACAGTCGTTTCTTTTTTTAATACCCGTTACTCGTAGAGAGTTCTAGGTATATTGTTTACACACCCAGTTTTTAATTGGAAATAATTTCGATTAGAGATGGGCATGGGCCTCCTTTTGAGGCACGGCACGGCCCAAGCACGGCTGGTAAAAACTGAGGCCCAACACGGCCCAACACGGGATTTTTCTAAATAGGCACGGCACGGCACGGGCACGGCACGGCCAAACACGGGCGCTTGTAAATTCACTTTGTAAATTATCTTTATTCATTTTTGTCATCGTGGCGTCCTTTTTTTTATTATAATCGTGCTGTCGATGTTGTAAGTTCGCAAATTGTGCGATACATTGATGAATTCTACAGCTCAAGCTGACAAACAAGCGATAAAACTACGCCAACTTATCGAAAGTACCATATTTAAGCTCAAAATCTGTACCGTGCCTACCGTGCCTCCCGTGCCTACCGTGCCTCCCGTGCCTACCGTGCCTACCGACTTTGGCACGGTAAAACACGGCAATTTTTAATAAGGGGCCCAACACGGCCCAACACGGATTTTTTTTAAATAGGCACGGCACGGCACGGACACGGCACGGCCCATGCCCATCTCTAATTTCGATGCAAAACAGGGATAGTTACAAAATGTTAAAAGGTATTTAGATTTATAGCATAAATAATGATTTTTTTTTTTAATAAAAAAAATCACACTTATTAAAGACATAGAAAATAATGGTTTATACCAAAACATTTATTTTTTACAATCTCTGTGTTCCCACCATAATTTTAATTTTATGATTTTTAATTTTTCCTAATGATAATCATTATTTTTGAGCTTTATTTTTTTTAATCAAAATTAATGATTGTGGTCTAAGTTTTATAAAATTACTCAAAAATAATTATTATTATTGAAGAAAAGTAAAAAATTAAAATATAATCATTAAAGTGTAATTTTAATAATATAACTTATAATTTTTACGGTCCCTGATTTACATAATTTATTGTAGGGACAATTATTTAGTATAGCTGTGTAAATTTGTAAGTAGAAATATAAAAGAAAATAAAATTTAATTTTTCTAAAAATGTTAAAAAGAATAAAAAACCAACGTAGTTTCTTTGTCACTGTCAAAACAATTACATGACAAACTGTGTATTCGAATTGAGCAACGGGTATCTCATAGTCGGGCACACGACTAGAGCTTTCATACTTATTTTTCTTATTTATTTATCTTGTTGTTGTTGCTGCTGCTGCGCTTCACATTGTTATCGCATACGTTGACGCCGACGCAGACAGCGACGCAGACGCTGAGGGAACCGGGAACCGAAGTGAAACGAACTTTGAGAATCATTTTGCCGGCGCACGAAACGCGCAGCGCGACGACGAGAGGAGGAATAGGCGATGGGATTATTGAATCAGATGCGGGCAGCCACACTCTGTGGGCGGGGGAGGGGGCCATAGGGCAGGGGAGGAGGGGAGGTGGTGAATGGAAATGGGGAAGTGGGAGTGAATGCAGTGTAGGAGAGTGAGGGAAGTGGGTAGTAGTTACTTAGTTCAACTTGGCTACCCATTGTTATATTTGCTATTGCTATTCTTATTCTTATTCTTATTGTTGTTGTTGTTGTTGTTATTCTACTTCTGCTTCTTCCACTTCTTCGTTTTCATCTTCTACATCTAAAAGCATACAATTTCCACATTTTCACAAACGGCAAACGGCATTTGACGCCGTTGCAGTTGCAGACGCTCATCTCGTGTGGCAAAATGCATTTTTAATTTTTTTGGCCGTTGTTCTTATTAGCAACAAACAACACGCATGCGTGCCGCGGCATTTGGTGGCGAAATGGGATGGGGGATTAGGAGAGGGTAAGCTTGTTTGCAAGAGCGTCGGCAGCTTTACATGCAGGGGGGGGCCAAACTGTTTTTTCACGTTTTCACACTCACTTTTTTTGGATTTCGGCAGCTACATAATGTAAGTTATGAATGTAGGGGGGGGCAATGGCCCCCCTGCCCCCGTCTGCCGACGCCCTTGCTTGTTTGCTTTTTGGTATTTTTTAGTGCGTATTTGAAAAAACGCTTCGCGCGCACTACGAATTGTATTTTTCACTGACCGCCTAAAAGCATGCAATGTTTTTTATTCAATGCATGAAATGGATGTTACTTCTAGCTACGGCTAGATGGCGCCAGTGTGAGGTGAATGTGGATTGCAGCAAATAAAAAAAACATACCATAATCCCAAGAAATCTTAAATGTAATTTTCTACTTCTCTCGTTTTTTCTCCACAAAACCAATCTTATATTCATTTGTTTATGGTTTTTTCTTTTCAGAAACTGAGGGTGAACTTACTCGTCTAATTAAAACACTGCCCTGGGGACCACTGTATTGTGTGCTGCAACAGGATGATCAAACATTTACCGCCTACTGCAGCGAAGAGATATCGGTAAGTAATGAGTAGCGTGTAAAGCCCAACGAGTAGCGAGTAACGATTAACAAACTTGATATTGCTAAGAAAAATTAAAACACTTTCTCATGCTCATTGTATATGTATCTGTGCTTTTGTATATCTTTTTTCGCATTCTCTATTGCACCCACTAATAACATGGATCCCAAAAAAAAAAATAATCATAAAAAAACTATCGCTACTAATTTTGTAGATATTCCCGGCAACGCCGAAAAGGGAGCTTGAGGTGGGTAATGTGCTAACTTCATATCGTAGTGCTGATAGTTAAATTGATGCCATTTTATTACGACTTGACTTGAATAAATCAAGTGTTTTCTCTTTGTCTCTCTCACTCACTCTCTCTCTCTCTCGCTCGCTCTCTGTTAGCTGGGTGATGTTTGCTATGAGGACATACCACGTGTGCGTCTGGACCGCGTGCGTCGTCCAGCCAAAGCGCTTTGGGACGGTCCGCCGACGCTCGCCGAGGAGAACGAGGATTCCGATACGTGTCTGGGCAACGGCATGAACGGACTCAACGACATCGTGCTGAACACAACGCTCTTCAATGAATTAGGTAAGTGTTTGAATTCTTGGATTTCCCTTCATGCTAAAATGAACAAAACTTTTGACCAAATCAGACCAAATTCAAACTTTTATAAATTTGCCGAAACAGAACAAAATGTAAAGCGAAATGTCGTTTTAATCATGGTTTGATCACTAAATTCATTTTGCATTCAAATTTAAATCGATTTTTTTCTGTAAAATTGTAAACCTCAATTTTAACATTTGTTATAATTAACTGAACTTAGTTCTGCAAATAAACTGCGATAAACAAACTACAGTAGCTGTAGATTTGTCATGAAAATCGATTAATTAACTCGATTAACGGTCAAAAAATATCGAGTAAAAGTACTTGAAAATCGCTTCCGCTAAAATCGAACTGCGTTTTTTTCGATATAGTTTTACATCACTGTAGAACTAATATATTTGATTAATGAAATCACAACTTTTTTTGTGACTTTAAGACTTGTGATAGTTTGGAAAAGTTCGACTGATCGAATCGATAACTCGCTTATAGTATATCTTGGTTAAGTTCTGGATGCAGAGAGGTAAATCCTCAACTGCGGTTGATTTTTAATTGCATTGACCTACGACTGAGCGCATCGGTAATTGCAATACGTGTTTTTTTTTTCTTGTTGTTGTTTTTGGGGCCGATGATCATATCAAAGCGTGTGTCTGTCTGTGTAACTGCCCTTTTCCCTCTCTTCAGCCCCCTCGCACTCTCACTCTCTTTCTCTGTGTCTGTGTCTGTGAGAAGTCACTCAGGAAATTTGTTTGTATCGTCGTCACGCATGCCAGCACATTGGGCACAATAGCAGCACAGACAACACAACGTTGAAGCTGTCGATGCGGCAAGAGGGGAAGGTGGAAGGGAAGGGAAGGAGTAGTGACTCTCTGGCGGAAGAGCAACGATACACCATACACAACACAACACAACACAACACAGCCATTGAACAGCCATATACTACTCGTACAACAACCACCCGACACACGACAACAATGGCGAACTCGTTAATGACAATCTACGCGCGATTGAACAACATTTGAAGTGCAGGCGACAAAACGAGCATAACAAAAGACCACTTGGCAAATCGATATTATTGTTTATCGATTAGGTATTTAATGTGCTCTCTTTTGTGAGAATAAAAAAGGAGCCTAATTGATGACTCTAGATCTGCGGGGAGCACGAAATCTGAATTTGAGAGTCCAACAATAACAATTACAACAGTAGGCAGAAAAATAGTTGTGAGCAGTCGCTGCTCCCGGAGCCACTGTGTGCCCACCGCTGCTCTAGATTATGCACTTTACGTACAAAAACAGTAATTATCGTTGTTGAATTGTTTGTCGATTATCTATCGATTATAATCGATAACAATTACAGAGTTTCTTTGCAAACATTTGGCTTCTAATTTGCACACTCGCTATTGCATTATCGCTATTGCTATCGGTATCGATTAAATTTCAAAAGCGTTTTACGTTGTGAGGGTATAACTTGTATTTCTAGACTAGACTAGACTTGTCTACTAGACTAGACTATTGGTGAAGTCTATTGTTTACGACTTGAGATTATCGATTATTTATCGAAGTTGTAAACGCGTTTGGTTGTAGCATTAAAGAATGAATATCAAAGTGCGCAATTATTTAAGTTTCTTTTTGTAAGTGGTAATTATGGTGTACTATTTCATGACAAATATGTCTTATCGATTGTTTAGCGAGGCAATACTTTATACGTCAGCTGTTATAACTGTTTCAATCGTTATCGTTATTGCCTATTTAGTTGATCGATTATCGTTTTATGTTGTTTTGAAATTCACATTGTTTTTTTTTCCTACACCAAGTTTTTTGTTAAGTATTTGTTGTATTCATTCATTCAGTTATTGGTCACTGGATCGGTTGTCGTTGTTGTGTTTGTTGTTGCTGTTGTTGCTGTGCGTCTATGTTGCTCGCTTTGAATGTTGTTAATGGCTGCGTATCAAGGCTGCTGATGTTGCTGTTGGACGAGTTAAGCCAATTCGAAGCTAAATAATCACTGAAGCGAACGCTGCGCAGGCGTCGCTGCTCGACACCAAAACTAAAATGCAATTAAAACTGCGATTAGCTCAAGTTGCTGCTTCTTGCTGCTTCTGCTGCTTTCTGATGCTTCTTCTCCTTCTGCCTTTGCTTACTGCAGCAAATGTAAACAAAGCGCGCAATAACAACAGCAACAACAGCGGCAACAGCAACAGCAACGCAAACACTTGCAACGCTTCATGCGTTGCCGTTTCGAACTTTGTTTCTACTACCAAACTGTTCCATCAATGAACCGAGAACACTGAGAGAGAGAACAAGCGGGCAAGAGAGAGAGCGAGAGCTGTTCGCTCTCGCGCGTTTCATTTCCGTTGCGTTTCATTTCATTGCAAGTCATTGCACTGTGGTGCAAATACTGCCAAAATGTGCATAGTGTGCAATGTAATTCTCATTTTGTTTTAAATTGGAATTTGATACATAAATGTGAAATGTGTTAAAGTAACAACATATACAAATTTGATTAATTTGCATTAAATGATAACTAATTTTCTGCTCATCTTATCAGTCTATACGACGAATCGAATTAAAAACCTGTTAATAAGCATATTTTTACTAAAACCAGCTTAATATTTCGTAAAGTAGCTCAAATATGATGCTTACAAAATAGTTGGAGTTTAATAATGTAGCATTTAGAATTTACACTTTAGTACAAGCTCCTACGCAAAAAAAAATTCTCAAAAATCTCTTGGAAAAACTAACTTAGCCTTCAGAGAATACATGAAACAAGAAAAATACTCTTCGTTATCTTTCTTCTACCAAAAAAAACTGAATATTTACCAAGCTACCAAATTTTCGTAACATCTTGAGTAAAATGTTAAAAAAAAAAAACAATTTTTTTTTATTAAATTTGATTTGGAAATTGTATTTTTTTTTTTAAATTGACGGGTACATATTTTTGCGTTTCATTCCTAGGAATTTAAAAACACATGCTTGACTACAATGACGAGCGGAATCGAACCGAGTTTTTTCAAACTAAAAGTTCTAGTTATGTGACAGGTTGGCGACTCTAACCACTGAGCCACCGGACCACTTAGGAAATTGTATTGAAATAAATTGGCATGTCGTGCCTCAAGCGTGTTAATAAGTTGTGGAAATCTTTTCTAAGTTTTGTTTTAATGCAAGTATGTCGATAGGTGTCACATACCCTAAAAATGCAGCTCTAATATAATACTTATATGAAACCTTAGATGGAGATTTTGGCTTGGCATTCAATCAGCTGTGTCCCACTGTAAGAGCATTTCGGCCAGCTTTGTCGCTGGCTCGCTGACTGTTGTTGCGTTTCGGTTCGGTTCGATTCGTTTCAGTCTACTTTAAGCTTCCGGCGCAGGCGGTTGGGTTCGTTCGTTTCACTCGTTCGTTAGCTCTCGCGCTTCGGTACGTTTTCTTCTACTTGCAGATGGATTTTCTTGTTTTTTTTCCTAGTTTTTTTTTTAAATGTTTTATTTTTTTGTTGTACTTGGGTTTACAGCTGAGTGGCGGCTGGTTGGTCTTGTATGTTGCAAGTGTATATTTTTTTTTGGTTATTGTTTGTGCGCTTTTCAATTTGCATCCCAGAAAACCGACACACAACATTTGTTTGAATTTCTTTATTTTTTTTTGTTTGTAAGACAAATATTTGTTGTATAGATATTCAATTTGTTTTGTGAAGTGAATGAAAAATCATCGAGTGAAAATATTTTGTAAAACTATGCGCGCCGTTGAGCGTTGCGAATTCGAAATAAAATGTTCTATAAATAAATGCAAAAACAACAAATACAAATGCGAAAAAAACAACAAATAAACGCGCGACGCACAACGCACAACACAAACAAAAAATAAAAGAAACAAAAAACTAAGCAAAAATCGCCCGTTAAAACTGGGCAACTACAACAAGCAACAACAACTACAACAAGAAAATTATCATGCCCAGTCTCATCATCATCTTCCTCATGATCTGGGCTATAAATTTAGCAAAAAAATACAAAAAATCAACAAAAATTTCAGCTTTCAGTTTTCCTCCACAAAGGAAAATTCGTAACGTCTAAAAACGCCCACAAATCGCACGAGTCAGTCGCGCTCTGTGCGCGTTTCGGGCGCGTTTTTATACGCTGTCTTTTTTTGATCGTCGGAGAAGTGAAAGAAAAACTGCAAAATAAATGAAAGAAAGAAACAAAATGAAATGAAATGAAAGAAATGTAAACTAAATTAGGGAAATGAGCGCTTGACACCAATATTCTTTTGCGGAGGGCAAAGGGGCGTGGCATGGCGTGTTAAGCGCCCAAATGTCGGCCAAGAGACACCGGACAGTCAACGTTTGTGGTTCTTCTCGTTGTTGTTGTTAAAATTATTATTATTATTGTGGTTGTTATTACTGTAAACCGTTTACGGCCATAATCGCATCCGGATCAGCTTTTGTTTTAAAAAAAGTGTCTCTGCATGTGACACGGATCGCGGTCAATGTGGAGGGAATGGGGAAGGGAGGGGCAGAGGGAGGGAGGGAGGGTACCATCTATGGCCTATGTAAATCAGAATTCAACTGCGTGTTGTCTTTGCGAACTGTGTCAGCCGCTTTTGGCCAAGTTAACAGCTAGCCAAAACAGAAAACTGGATAGACAGAAAAAAACAAGAGAAAAGTTGCAAACAAACAAAATAAGAATCTAAAAAAAAACGAAAAAAATAGGCAAATAGGCAAAAAAAAAAAAGGAAAAGAAACATTGCAAATGCCGCCAATTGACACCAATTAAATAATTTGATGCACATGACCTACATGTTATTTATATTATGCGCCAAGAACAACAACCAAAACAATGACAACAAAATGCTGCTAAAAATCTAAATATACATTTTAAATAAAACTGCATAAATACGCAAAATTACAAGTGTTGTTGCTGTGAAAACTTTCTTTTTTTTGCTGTTGTTGCTATTGTTGTTTTAATGCTGCGCATAGATAATTGAAATAGTTGTGTATTTTAAAAGCATCAAATCATTAATCAAATGCACTGCTGCACCACCCAACCACACAGCACTTTGGCACTGGGAGATTGTCTCGAACCTGACAACAACAACAACAACAATGACAATGACAACGACAACCACAGCGAAATTACAGACAGACGAAATTTTCAACACGATTAAGCCATTTTATACCCTAATTTAATTCATACTCTAACCAGTTAAACCAAGCTTAAATTTTAGTCATGTCTTTATTTTCTATGAAAATTTGCCTTTTTTCTACAAGTTTAACTTCGAAGTTTTTGAAAATATTAAATTAGTCAGCGTATAAAAAATTTAAAATATTTTTTTTAATATTCCTTTTAAGTAGTTTTCTTTTTTTACCAAAAGTTTTTCTTATTTAATTCTTCTCTTTCTGATCAATAATAATTTCAATATAAAATAGTGTATATTTTAGGGTAAATTCTATTTTAAATTCTTCTTTACAAAAAACATTTGAAAATATAAATTTTTTTCTTAGTAACGATTTTCTTGTACATAGCTTCTCTACGAGTATTTATAAAAACCAAAAAGTTTACTATGACAATGTCCCTATAAGGAAATTCTCCATACTACTTTAAATACATATGAGCTACTTTTTCATAGCAAATATCTTTATAGCGATTTCTCCCTAATACACCTCTTTATATAGCAGTTGTCCATGGGAAACTGTTTTTGTTAAAATTTTAACTATTCAGGACTTTTATATCAGTAATATTTTTTAGGAAAACTAAAAGAAAGCCTCGGTTTTAAAAACTTCTTTTTAGAAAACCAAAAACTTCTTTAAAGCGAACTTTTAAATGTCTGCATATATTTGGAGCTGCCTCCAGCTTTTGTTATTTAGACAGGTTCGACAGTATCTCATCAAATATTATAAGATATGCATAGATTATCAAAACACAGACTATCTTAAGCATTGTCTGATATTCGTTTTACTAACCGTAATTTTTTATAGCTGTAGAAAGCATTTGGCAGCTCTTTAAACTGGAATGATAACGAAAGACAACGCAACAAACGACAAAAGAGATTAGATCGCTTTTTAAACCAAATTCTCTGTGCTAATCTAACAATCAATCTGCGGATCAAAGTACAGCATATAGTCGTAATATCCGCTATTAAATACTCTAACTTTGTTTTTTTTTTTGGCTTTTTACAATGAAAACTCAAACTCGGAGCGAAACAATAGATGCTCCCTTTGTTGGATATATTCGCGGGTTGCTGCGACCGTTGCCATTGTTGATGATGAATGCCATTGTTGTTGTTGTCTCTGGCCATCTATCCAGTTGTCTGTCTGTACGCGTTGTTGCCTTGTCGTGGGTGAAATTGGCAGCCCAAAAAAGCCGACGATTGCTGTGCGTTTTTATGACGTTTTTTGTCGCTAGCTGGTTGAGTTGTAGCTATTGTTCTCTCTCTCGCTCTCCTCTCTCTCTGTCTCTGTCTCTGTTAGCTAATTTTATGCACAAATAGTTAAAGTCAAATTTAAAATGCATTGCAATAGGCAACACAACCTTCAAGTCTCAAGTCTCTATCGGCTCACAGTGGGGCCATTTCTTATTTGGCGTTGCAATAATGTTATCTTTTGAACCAATTAAGATTTGTACAAGAATGACAGAAAACTTCTAAAGCTTTAAAATGACTGCTTACCCAGGTTGATAGGCCGAGAAGGTGATTCATGTGTGTCGGCTAAAATTGAAAAATATTTTCTGCATTAACTTATCATAAAAATAAATTTGTTTAATACAAAGATCCATCTTAATCATTTTTATTTTTAAAATAACAATATTATATTTACAAAGTACTTTAACTAACATTAAATTAAAGAAGTAAACAATTGAAGAAACCACCTAGTATTGTATTTCATTAAAGAAAAAAACATACTATTCAGAAAATACCAAAAATATAAAGATCGCTTGCATAATTTGTACACAATTAAATTGAAAAATTGATATTTTTTTTTGTAAAATATTGAAAAAAAAGTTTCTATTAAAATGGATCACAATTTGTATCTGATTTAAAAAACCCTTTTGGATTCTTAACGTTTGAAGAATTTTGTATCGGATACTGCTCACAAAAAATTGTTTTTTTTGCTGGTTTTTCGGTTTGCAGTTCCAGTGTGCGACGCTCCCGTTCAACTTTTCTGCTCACCGATTTCAGTCGAGACAGCTCTCCATCTGTCCGTCTGTCTGTCTGTCAACGATGCGGCTGCCAACAGGTGCATTATGGGTGCTACCAGCTGGAACTGCCATGCATAGATAGTTGTAGAAATACACACACGTACACACGTTAGATACAAATGTATCTGAAACTGTGTGCAGTTGATTAAAAGTGAATTTCCTCAGTTTGTATCCGTTACTTTGAAGTCGTTGCTGTTGTTGTTTTTGTTGCTGTTCAATTGAACCATTTGAGGCATAACTACAAAACAACGGCAGCAGCGGCAACAACAATTAACAACGCCACATTCAGTAATTCATATGTCATAAATATCTGTCAGTCACACATTTGCATGACTGTATCTGTATCTGTACACAAGTATCTGTATCTGTATCTGTGTGCATGTAAATTGCCCGTTCGCACTTTGCACAAAAACTGCGCGATGTCGTCATCGCCATCATCATCATCATCATCATCTCCACCACCATAATCATCATAATCATGAACGTCTTGCGGCCCCGTCGCGAGCAGTCGATCTACATATGGCAATTGTTTCCACTTCCAATTTGAGATAGCCAATTATATAATAGATATATATTCATGTACATCTACTTACTTATTCACACTCAGACTATTTTCATCTACATAAATATACGCAAAGAAAGTGGAAAGATACTATTTATTAACATCTCTGTAACAGCGTAGAAATTGCGAAAAACTCGAATAAAACTGGGTAAATTATTTATGAATCTTGCATAATTCAATAGTTCTAATTATATCGCAGCTTTTAATTGATGCAATAACATATGTTGTTCTCTTTTTTGCGATCTTAACTTAGTGTGTGTTCAAGTTGTTGTACTACATTTGCGTGTTGTAAAAATTAGTATAAACGTAAACTTTTGATGACTTTGACATTCAAATTCACTTTACTTTAAACTCGAGCAATTTGATTTTAACTTAAATTTCTCATTACTCAATTCTGATTACGTCATTTTGAAGAGTATTCAAATTACAGCAATGTTAAGGATTTACAATGCAACAGAGTATATCCATCTATATATTTATTCATTCGTTTGTTTAATTAACTGTCGGTCAGTTTTGAATTATTTTTTACTGTAACAACTGCATATGTTACAACCAGGTCTTTTAGTTAGCTGTATCATATAGTAAATATAGATACGATTAGTTATAAAGCCTATTTTAACGAATACCTGCATTTAATATTTTAGCTCTCTCTGAAGGCTATAATCTAAATAAAATAAATAATTTTTTAACTTTGATCACTTCCATTTAAAATGATTGATTTTGCTAAGAATCATCTGCTCATACTAACCATATTGATTATAAATTTTATAGATCGTTAAATCTAATTCTCAAATATTGTAGCTTTCATAATTTTCAATTCAATTATTCGTGATTCTTGAAGACTTTTCTGCAGTTTAGTTTACTATAATACCAATGCTCCATTTGATTAATAGGTTTATTCGACTTGAGAGTACTTAGGTAAAGATAATTTTTTTACAGTACATTAACATGTTATGTGTAAGAAAGGTTTATCGATTTTAACTCATCAAAAACGTTATGTTGAAGATCACTTGTCAATGAATCTATTCTGAAGTTATTTCTCATCGATAATTTTTCATATTAAAGAAGATCAGTGAAGTACTTTGCATTGAAACTCAATCGATGGATAGTTCTATCCTCAAGCGCAGTTTCATCAATGAATTTTTATTGAGAAATTTTAACAGAAGATAAATTTTATATACCAACTATAAATTCTTGCGCTCAATAGATCGCTAAGATCGGCTTCATCGAATGTTGCTACTTGAAAAGACTATGCTGAAGATCAGTTTAGTATTCAACCGTTTAACTTAATATATTCTCAAGATACCACGTTGCTGAAGATCACTTTAATATTATATATCGACTGAAAATTTAATCGATTTACAGATCTATCCCAGTTTTTTTTATTTATTATAGCACAACTAAATGTAGTCGGCAAATAGTAAATTAAATATTAACAGTAAAAGTAAAATTAAAATTATAAATTGAAACATAAACTCTGCCTTGGCAGCTTTTAGTTAATATTTATTGTGCGATCCGCTGATCTTGCATTGACTCAGTTTTGACCAAAGTTAAATTGATCTCACACAGATCTCGTTGGCAACAGTTGCAGGCTCTGTAAACTGTAAACATGTCCATTGTGTGCCCTGTTGTTTATATTGAATCGCAATACGGAATGAGGCTAAAATTGTTTTGTAGTGTTGTGATGTTGGGTCTGTTATTGGGGTTGGGGATGGGAATGGGGATAGTCGAGTCAGGGCTGGGAGAAGTGGGAGAGGAAACACAGTTACTCGGCGACTGAAGCTCCATGGCCACTATTTTGTTTTTGATTTGTTTACACGAATGTTTATCACACCTTGAGATGCGTTTGAAATCATTTCCAAAAATAAAAACTTTTCAAATTCAACGCCAAACCGAACATCTTCTGCTTGAGGGAAATAAATTCAGATAAATTTAGCAAAAATACAAAATGAAAAAAAATGAGGAAAAATAATCGCGTAAACAAGCAAACTAAAGGCAAACTAAAAACAAAAACAAAAACAACAGCAATAAGTTCACACAATTCTGCCATTAAAACACAAAATGCCCAACAGTGCAACCCCCTCTCCCCTCCCCCTTATTTTTGAATGGAGAGACAGAGGGAGAGAAAGAGAGAAGAAGCATAAAACAGTTAAATTGCTTTATGTGCCCATTTCAACATCACAAAGACCCCGTTGGGCGCTACTTAGGGGCCCGAAAGACAAGGCCCAGACCCCTCCTTACCTCCCCTACACTCCCCTACCCTCACCTGTAGTGCCCAGTGGCCCTATCCCCTCACCCTTAAGCTCCCCTCTTGGAAGCAGCTGTAGTTTTTTGCCCTGCTAAATAATTTACATAATATGCAACACATGTTGACACGAATAACAAGCCAAAAGTGGGCGGTCGGGCGGCCGCTTGAAAGCCTCGCCAAATGAGCGGCAACCCCTTCTGCCCCCCTCCCCCCACAACACCTTCCCGCTTCGCAGCCAGCGTTAAAGCTATTTTACTTGCGACAACTCTCCCCGCTCTCCCCCAAAAAGTTAAGATAGCAACTAGCAATCGTCCGCGTTTTCTTCCCTTCTTCTTCTATTCGCAACTGCTCCCCCCCCACTCTCTCCTCCACCCCTGTCCGCTTTAGCGTGTGAAAAATTGCGTTTGCCAAGTGTTGAGTGGAAAGTGTGGCTCATTTGGAACCACAGTCTTTCAGTCATTTTAATGATGATCATGAAGCACCCAGACCCAAGATAATTGGGAAAGAGTTAGTTTAGACTGTGTGGGGAAATGGCGAAGAGGCAGTTGCTCCAGAAATCTCAAAATAGTAGAGCAGCATTCTGAAGATCTGCCTTATAGATCCAGGGAGAGGAAAAGAGAACAGGATTCAGAACGACAGAAGGGAAGTGAGAGAAAAACTAAAGTGAAAGAGTTGGAAAATGTTGGCAAAGAACAAACCTAAAATTAAATATGATATAATTTAGAGAGTAAGAGAGAGAAAGAAATATAATATATGCTGGAAAAAGACAGAGAGAGAGAGGGAGACAAAGAAATATAATAAATCAGAGAGATATGATGTATTTCAAAGAGAAAGATTAGAGTGAAGAATACTCTAAAGGACTACATTACTGTAGAGAAAGAGAAAGAAAGAGACAGAGTAATAGATGTAACAATGTGTCGAATAACATTTCAGATACAAGAGAGAGATAGATATAATGCTTTAAAGGTAAAAACCAAATTTTTAAGTATTGTTTCGATATTACAAAAGAACAAAAATATGTGATATTAAAGTGGGAAACGTTAAGATCAACCTATTTCATTTTAATAAACTTAATTTTAGATTAGATTTTAATCCATTTACAGGTCGAAGTTTTTAAGAAACTTTCAAAAAAACGAAGCTATTGTGAAAATTATAGCCTTTCTAGGTCTTGACAGTCAATAATAATATATATTTTATCATTATGATTGTCTTCAAGCTTCTTCAATTCCACAAAACTATTATTTTGTAATATATTTTCATTAGATCAAAATAAAAGTTTCTTAAAATTTAAAATACAAAAATCGTTAAAAACAAAATAGGGTTGATGTGCTGATGTGAAAATTACAGTTTATAAACGAGAAAACAAAGACAAAAAAGTATTAAGCGGATTATACTGTATCTGTATCTGTAAACTTAAAGAAATGTTTACAGATTAAAGTGATGATGATGATGATGATGCTGCTGACGATTGAGAGGAGTACGAAACGAGAAAATTCTCAAGAGTTTATTCGGTGTGATTATTGCGAGCCCATTGAAATTCATGGCCTGTTGTACTATGTGAATGAAAAGACAATTGGAGAATTCTCTTTCTCTATCTCTGGCTCACTCTGTAAATGGACTGTCCCCGAAAAAAGAACCGCAAATATCCGTCTAAAAAAAAAAAAAAAACTGACCGGACGAACTACAATAAACAACAATTTTCACTTTTTTATTGTTGTTGTTGTCATTTGCTTTCTTGGCTTGTTGTTAATTTAATTTGACTGTGGCCAACGAACGATCAACGACCACAACAATAACGAGTGTGATCCCCCTCTTCCGTTCCGCCCACTGCCACGCCCCAAAAGCATTAACTGCTTAGTTTTTCAGTTGACGTTTCCAAGCTGAATTGAGTTTGCATTGTTCTGAATGAATCACACAAAAGGCAACACGTTTATGGCTATCTGCCCCCATGTGCTGCTCTTCCCCTTCCCCCTTTCCCCTGCTCCCCTGGCTCGCTGTCTCTCATTTCTGCCTCCCCTTTTTGGACTGTTTCGTTCACGTACTTCAGCTGTAGTTAGCCATGTACAAACACACGGTCTGTCTGATTGTCTGTCTGTCTATCTGTCTGAGTCTCTTTCTTTCCATTCAATTCATTCTGTCTCCCTCTCTGTCTTTCTCATTTCGCTGCTGGCTTTATGTATGTCGCAATTATCGCCGCAATCATCGTGGTCCATTTTGATCATCGCCAGCGTCAATTACCCTGGCGAGAAGGAGGAGGAGGAGAACCGTGCAAATAAACTGGGCACAGCATATCGTATAATCCCATATAATAGAAATCTCTCTGATCTGCACGCTTCTGCAGCTCCTTCCTCTGCGTCTACCCTCGCAGTTGTTGTTGTTGTTGTTGGCGCCGCCGCAATGCCAACGACCTCGGGGGCCTCGAAAAGCTCCCTCCGGCAACTGTGTTGATGTTGCTCCCAGACCCAGACCCACAATTCAGAGAGACTCTGTCTCTGTCTCTGTCTCTGGCTGTGACTGTGACTACGCTTGCATAACGCTCATCATCATACTCGAAATGGCCAATTGTTGTGGTAGCACCAACTGCGTTTTATCCCGCTGCCAACGCCGCCGCTGACTGCGACTGCGACAGCGACAGCGACTTTTGCATCTTTTGTTCTAGGCGACAAAGTTTCCCACGTCCAACGTAAAGAAAGTAATGGTTGAATGCCCACAGCGAGGGTCGATCGGGGGTTATTATATAGTGTAATGTGCTTAATTGCACAGCCAAATTTTACACACAATTTGCTGCAATTATCGCCAATGTGCGATTTTTTTTTTTATAAAACTAGAATTTTGGGAAATTGTGTATCATTAAGAATCAACTTTCTCATTGGAATGTCCTGAAAATGTTATTTTGCAATGTCAAGCTTCAATAAGCAGCTTTGTAAGTTCTTGAAAGCTTACATTTTACTTATATGCCGGTTTTGTAAATAATGAGCTTTGACCAACTTAAAGCTTTTAAAAGCTCTAGAGATTTTTACTCTTTATCAGGGGTGCCACAGAAATCGCTTTCGCTTGAATCATACTTAAATTTCATACAAATTTGAGTGAAATTCAAGCGAAAACGATTTCTGTGGCACCCCCGTATATGTTTAATCAAAGGTTTTTCTCAAAAAATTCGTATTAGAAAAACTGTATAATGATATGTAGAAAAAGCTTTTTTATATCAAATTTTTCTACTAAAGATCACTCGAACGAAAGCTTCAAAAGCTTAGATTACATTCTATGCTGCATTTTTTACTGAATTTCTGGCAACAATTTCAACTCTTGAGCTTAATAACCTATTGCTAATAATTCTCGTAAATATAAACAAAAGCTAATCGCATGTTGAGCTATAATTTGACCGTTTTCTCTTCTTCTGCAACTGTTTTTTTTGCATTTTACTAACAAGTGGCAACGCTCTTTAAATACTGAGAAACAGAAGCTCATTAACATTGAAAGTGGCAGCGCTGAAAACGAACTCACGCAGTTTCGCATTAGCCAAGTCAATCAGCGTGTAATTACAATTATCTTTACCGTACAAACATTGTTTATTTGATCATTTCCTTGATTATTCGTACTCGTAGTATTGCGGCAGTCGCAGACAAGAATTGAGCTGAATACTGACAAAAAAAAAAAAGAAACAGAAAGAGAGGGAGAAAAGTTGATTAACCTACGCGACAAGAATTCATGACAATTAACACGTGTGAACTGTCCAACGTTTATGCGTAATCGCGATTATGTTTAGATAAACAAGTTGTTACGTTCGTCAACTGATTTAAAGTACGTTACACTTTAAAACCTAGCGTATTTTGTATTAAATACAGTAGACTCTCGCAAACTAATACCACTAGATTTTTAAAATATGTGGTTACAATTTGAGAAAAATTTTTGCTTTTGTCCTGTTTTATTTAAATGAAAATATTTAAAGCGTATTTAAAGTTTAGTTTATAACAATTCTAAAATTCTTATGCGAGTTATAGTTAAATGTTCGATTGAAAACTAAGCAAATAAATAAACAATACGTATATGAAATTTTGGAAAAAAAAAACCATCAAACATAAAAAAAGGTTTAAAAACAACTAAAAATGTTTAATATTTTAGCGCATTATAGTTTGTCTCATATTTAAAAAAGCAAACTGTTTTAATATTGTTTAAATTATAATTTGAAAAGTGTTTAAAATTTGTTTTTTTTTTTTCAACTTTTTTATGTTATTGAATGTGAGAAACTTTAGCAGCAACCCTCTAGACTCCCCATGCATGAGTTGTTGCTGTCTGCGTTGCGGTGACGTCGACGTCAACGTCAACGGCGAATTTGACGCGACGCGTCGCCGCGACGTGCAAAAATGCAACGCTGCCAAATTATTCATTACATTGCGACCCACGCGGATGTGAGGTTGTCCTTTGTTGTTGTTGTAAGTTGTTGTTGTTGTTGTAAGTTGCTGTTGTTGTTGTGAGTTGCTGTTGTTGCATTAATCAGCATTAAGTTGGCTGCAACTCGATGCAATGATTGCCATATCGTTGCTTTATTCGGCGCATCCGCTGCTGCAGTCGGCGTCGCTTTGTTCTGCTGCTGCTGCTTCTTCTTCCACTTCACTCACACATTCACACACCACACACACACACACACTCTGGCACATATGGTTGTTCAATCCCATAGCCATATGTGCACGTATATCAAATTCTGTCCATTTCTGGCCATTGGCTCGCACTTCCGTTCATTCCGTCTAAAGTCCTGAACTGCGCTTACAGGTGCGACGTTGGCGTCGACGTCGACGTCGAGCGTAAGCGTAACGCTTCGTTGCAGTCGGCTTACGTTGGCAGCGACGCGCCGTCGACTGCGTTGAGAACAGCTGCGCCTTCTGTCTGTCTCTCTTCTCGGTGTGTGGAGAATGGAGAAAGTAAAGCGGCCGAGACGACGAAATTTATGTTTATCGCTACAACTATAACCATAACT